>WBZZ01003491.1:85000-95000 GCA_019918135.1 Paulinella micropora
AGGTGAAGGTGAAGGTAAAAGTAAAAGTAAAAGTAAAAGTAAAAGTAAAGTTAAAGTAAAGTAAAGTCAAGTAAAGTAAAGTAAAGTAAGTAAGTAAGTAAGTAAGTAAGTAAGTAAGTAAGTGTAAGTGTATGTAAGTATGTATGTATGTATGTACAGCCAAACCGAAGTCAACCAACTTGATCCGTAAGTAAGTAAGTAAGTGAGTAAGTAAATAAGTCCGTATATGTATGTATGTATGTAAGTATGTATGTAAGTATGTATGTATGTATGTATGTATGTATGTATGTATGTATGTGTGTATGTATGTATGTGTGTATGTACGTACGTACGTACGTACGTATGGTTCGTACGTATGGTTCGTACGTATGTTACGTACGTACGTTACGTAAGTACCTACGTATGTACGTATGTCGTACGTATGTCTGTCTGTCTGTCTGTCTGTACGTCTTGTCGTCTGTCTGTACGTCTGTCTGTCTGTACGGTACGGTACGTACGGTACGGTACCGCACGGTACGGTATCGTACGGTACGGTACGGTACCGTACGTACGTACGTAGTTGTAGTAGTACGTAGGTACGTAACGTACGTACGTGTACGTTGTACGTACGTACGGTACGTACGTTACGTACGTTACGTACTTACGTACGTACGTACGTATGTATGTATGTATGTATGTATGTATGTATGTATGTGTGTGTGTGTTTATGTATGTATGTATGTGTGTGTATGTGTATGTATGTGTATGCATGTATGTATGTATGTATGTATGTATGTATGTATATGTATGTATATGTATGTATATGTGTGTATATGTGTGTATATGTATGTATATGTATGTATATGTATGTATATGTATGTATATGTATGTATATGTATGTATATGTATGTATATGTATGTATATGTATGTATATGTATGTATATGTATGTATATGTATGTATGTATATGTATGTATATGTATGTATATGTATATATATGTATGTATGTATATGTATGTATATGTATGTATATGTAATGTATATGTATGTATATGTATGCATATGTATGTATATGTATGTATGTATGTATGTATGTATGTATGTATGTATGTATGTATGTATGTCATGTACGTTGACCTGCGCTAGTGACCATGATGTTGCTAGGCTTGAGGTCGCGATGCACCACGCCTGGCAATGACAAATAATACATAATAATAATAATAATAATAATAATAATAATAATAATAATAATAATAATAATAATAATAATAATAATAATAATAATAATAATAATAATAATAGTGCTTCTCTGTCAATGGCTGATGCAAATCTGCACATGCGCCTCCATCGTCTCACCTGTGAGGGGAGTACGAAGAATTGACGATAGGCTCTAATGACACCCCCGCACGGGCAGTTCCAACACTTCCAGACGGACCGGTATGTTCAATGAAAATACTGGTGGCACCGACGGGAATCGAACTGGCGACAGGGCCCAGATGGTAGAACTTGACCACTGGGCTATCACGGTGTCCATAATAATAATAATAATAATAATAACAATAATAATAGTAATAATAATGATAACGATAATGATATGATTAATAATAATAATAATAATAATAATAATAATAATAATCATAATAATAATCATAATCATAGTGCTTCTCTGTCAATGGCTGATGCATTTCTGCACATGCGCCTCCATCGTCTCACCCGTGAGGGGAGTACAAAGAATTGACGATAAGCTCTAATGACACCCCCGCAAGGGCAGTTCCAACACTTCCAGACGGGCCGGTATGTTCAATGAAAATACTGGTCCAGAAATAGACCGGTATGTTCAATGAAAATACTGGTGGCACCGACGGGAATCGAACTGGCGACAGGGCCCAGATGGTAGAACTTGACCACTGGGCTATCACGGTGTCCAATAATAATAATAATAATAATAATAATAATAGTGCTTCTCAGTCAATGGCGAATGCATTTCTGCACATGTGCCTCCATCGTCTCACCCGCGAGGGGAGTACGAAGATTTGACGATAGGCTCTACTGACACCCCCGCAAGGCAGCTCCAAGCCTTCCAGACAGACCAATACTTTCAAAGAAAATATCCTTTGAAAATACTGGCACCGACGGGAATCGAACTGGCGACAGGTCCCAGATGGTAGACCTTAACCACTGGGCTATCGCGGTGCCACTAAAGTACTCACTAATAATAATAATAATAATAATAGTGTATCTCCTGCCAATTGCTGAGCCAAAAGGCCATGTGCATCCAGTCCTCCATTCCATAAGGAAAGTCTCCACACCAATCGGTGGAATAAAGGAAGTGACGGCATAGAACATTACTCTAGGAGCTTTATACCAATCAGCCCATGGAAAGGACCGATGGCCTATGTACTCCCTAATAATAATAATAATAATAATAATAATAATAATAATAATAGTGCTTCTCTGTCAATGGCTGATGCATTTCTGCACATGCGCCTCCATCGTCTCACCCGTGAGGGGGGTACGAAGAATTGACGATAGGCTCTAATGACACCCCCGCAAGGGCAGTTCCAACACTTCCAGACGGACCGGTATGTTCAATGAAAATACTGGTCCAGACGGACCGGTATGTTCAATGAAAATACTGGTGGCACCGACGGGAATCGAACTGGCGACAGGGCCCAGATGGTAGAACTTGACCACTGGGCTATCGCGGTGTCCTAAATAATAATAATAATAATTATAATAATAATAATAATAATAATAAGAATAAGAATGATAATGATAATAATGATAATAATAATAATAATAATTAGGGGCTGCGCCAACACCTGAAAGGATGGTTTGCGGTGCTTCGCTTCGCGCACCCCCCCCCCCCCCCCCCCCCCCCCCCACTCTTCCGATCGTCGGTTTTCCTTTCATTCTCACATGCACAACTTTTACAGCCTTGGAGCAATCTCAGCCATTCGTTTTGGCACTACTTGGTCATTACATTTAAATGTCCTAATTTCAACCATATCCCTAAAAAAGCTCGTGACAAGCTTGCGAAAACACAAAGAATCCGCCTCTAAGTCCCTCTGGCACAACTCTTAGAGCCTTGGAGCATTCTCAGCAATTCATTTTGACACTACTATGCCAAAATCTTCGTAAATCTCTTTTTCAACTGGTTCACTGCCCTAACGCAAATATTTGCGTCAGTTCCAGAAAAATTTTACCAGCATCAACATCGAGTCTGGGGCTAGCCACCCTGTCAATATGAGCTCAACTCCTCCTGGTTCCCACAAGCCATGATTTATTCCGACAGGGGGGCGAAAAAAAAACAAGGAATTTCGGCATTGACGCAAATATTTGCGTGAATTCAAAAGAAATCATATCAGCACAACATCGAGTCTGGGGCTAGCCACCCTGCAGATATGAGCTCCTAACTCACAAACCATGATTTATTCCGACTGGGGTGCGGAAAAGTGGGGGGGGGGGGGGGGGGTACACAATTTCCATTTTCCCCTCCCCCTAAACCCCCCACCCCCTACTCCCAACACCTTTCAGGGATAATAACAATAATAGTAATGATAACAGCGATCACCTCGTTCGTGCAAGTATTTCACAGCTAGTAGCAGCTGGTAGAAGTACTTGACTGTGGTTTCCTTCCCCAGGCCTTTCTCAGATGCCTACGTACGTACGGACGTATGTATGTATGTATGTATGTGTATGTATGTATGTAGTGTATGTATGTATGTATTACATACATACATACATACATACATACATACATACATGCATACATGTATACATACATACATACATACATACATTACATACATTACATACATTACATACATTACATACATAGATGCATACATGTATACATACATACATACATTACATACATTACATACATTACATACATACATGTATGTAATGTATGTAATGTATGTAATGTATGTAATGTATGTAATGTATGTAATGTATGTATGTATGTATGTATGTATGTACGTATGTATGTATGTACGTATGTATGTATGTATGCATGTATGTATGTATGCATGTATGTATGTATGCATGTATGTATGTATGTATGCATGTATGTATGTATGTATGTATTATGTATGTATGTATGTATGTATGTATGTATTCATGTATGTACGTATGTATGTATGTGTATGTGTGTGTGTGTGTGCGTTTCCTTCTTGTGAATGGGTGTACAAGTGGTATTTTGTATGTGGGTAACTATGCTATGAATCCTTGTACAACCGTAATTTTCTGGAACAATTCCTCGCCACGTAGCAGCTCCAGCACCATCCAAATTCTAGACACCGTCTCGTACGCATCCTATGAGAGATAGCGATACGTAGATGGATAGGTGGATTGAGATGGATAGATGGATAGAGATGGAATGGATAGATGGATAGAAAGAAAGAAAGAAAGAAAGAAAGAAAGAAAGAAAGGAGAGAGAGAGAGAGACAGACAGCCAGACAGAAAGACAGACACACACACACACACACACCTTGAGTCGCACGATGTGGGGATGGTCTAATCGCTGCAGGGCCAGCAGCTCGGATTCCAGTCGCTTGATCTGCATTGTATCACATGTACAGAATAAATGGACAAGTCGGACGGGATTTGCGGTGATTTCACGGAAAATTACCAATGTTCGCAGAAGTCGGTGATTAGGCTGCGAAACTTTCGCGGAATTTTCGGTGATTTCCCCGCAAATTTCATCACATTTCGCCTCTTTTCTCATATGTTTGGCTGAATGCAATGGAAAGAGAGAGAGAGAGAGAGAGAGAGAGAGAGAGAGAGAGAGAGCAACCTCCACTTTGGGCTTTTTCATGATCTTGAGCGCATATTCTTTCTTTGTTGTCTCGTGCACGCACAAGCGCACCACAGCCGTCGCGCCTTGCCCGATGACTTTACCTGCATAACAACGTGACATGTAAAGATAGAGATAGAGATAGATAGAGATAGATGGATATGGATATGGATGTGGAAGTCGATGTGGATGCGGATGTGGATATGGATAGGGATAGGGATAGGGATAGGGATAGGGATAGGGGGTAGGGGATAGGGATAGGGGATAGGGGATAGGGTGGATAGGGGATAGGGAATTGGGGATAGGGGATAGGGGATAGAGATAGGGATAGGGATAGGGATAGGGATAGGAGGGATAGGGACAGGGAGAGGGAGAGGGATAGGGATAGGGATAGGGATAAGGATAGGGATAGGGATAGGGATAGGGATAGGGGTAGGGGTAGGGGGGGAAGGGGTAGGGGAGAGGGATAGGGATAGGGATAGGGATAGGGATAGGAACAGGGATATGGATATGGATATAGATACAGATACAGATACAGATATAGATACAGATATAGATATAGATATAGATATAGATAAGATATAGATAAGATATAGATGTAGATATAGATATAGATATATAGAAAAAGATATAGATATAGATACATAGATATAGATATAGATATAGATATAGATATAGATATAGATGTAGATAGAGATAGATACAGATATAGATATATAGATATAGATATATAGATATAGATATAGATATAGCATAGATATAGATATATAGACGTATAGGTATATGGATATATAGATATAAATATACCGATGTAGTAGTTGCCTATCTTAGGCCGGTCTTCCTTGGTCGTGCTCATTGACGGCTATTCGACCAGGCTCATAGAGCGACTACACCATCTACTTCGGCAAGCCAGGCAGGGCACCTAAAGGAGAATAGTGTATTATGCTGCTTGCCACAAATTTGACGTGTTTTGCGGAGAGAAAGGAAATCGGGCAAGCCAGGCAGAGCACCTATACAATACAGAACTTTATCAGAACAATGTGCCGGGAATATCGTCAAAATTTGTTGTTAATACATGGAGTCCCCTTCCAGGAGAAAGGAAATGGTAAATGTAATATAAATATAATGTAATCAGAAATATATATGTTAAAAAAAAGTCAAAATCAAGGCCTATGTAATATAAATACAATATAAATACGAATATAAATGTAAATATAAATATAATATAAATATAAATATAAATATAAATCTGACATAAATATAATAATAAAAAAAATAAATATAAATATAAATATAAATATAAATATAAATATGAATATAAGCTTAAGATTAGGTAAATTTCGTATGTATAGTATAAGTATTGATACAAATATAAATATAAATATAAATATAAATATAAATATAAATATAAATAAATATATTCATACAATTAATTATTTTATATTTATACAAATTTATATTTATATTATATTTATGAATGTAAATAAAATAAAAATATAATAAATATAAAATAAATATAAATTTATATATAAATATAAATATAATATAAATAAAATATAAATATAAATAAATATAAACATAAACATAAATAAAAATAAAAATATAAATATAAATATAAATATAAATATAAAATATAAAATATAAATGACTTACATATAAGTAAGTATAGTATAAATGTAAATATAAATACATATACAAATATAAATATAAATATAAATATAAATATAAATATATATAAATATAAATATAGATGTAAATATGAATATAAATATAAATTATAAATATAAATAAATATAAATATAAATATAAATATAAGTATAAGTATAAAATAAATATAAATATAAAATAACTATAAACATAAACATAAACATAACAAAATAATAATAAAATAATAATAATAATAGTGCTTCTCAGTCAATGGCGAATGCATTTCTGCACATGTGCCTCCATCGTCTCACCCGCGAGGGGAGTACGAAGATTTGACGATAGGCTCTACTGACACCCCCGCAAGGCAGCTCCAAGCCTTCCAGACAGACCACTACTTTCAAAGAAAATATCCTTTGAAAATACAGGCCCCGACGGGAATCGAACTGGCGACAGGGCCCAGATGGTAGACCTTAACCACTGGGCTATCGCGGTGCCACTTAATAATAATAATAATAATGATGATGATGATAATAATAATAATAATAATAATAATAATAATAATAGTGCTTCTCTGTCCATGGCTGATGCATTTCTGCACATGCGCCTCCATCGTCTCACCCGTGAGGGGAGTACGAAGAATTGACGATAAGCTCTAATGACACCCCCGCAAGGGCAGTTCCAACACTTCCAGACGGGCCGGTATGTTCAATGAAAATACTGGTCCAGAAATAGACCGGTATGTTCAATGAAAATACTGGTGGCACCGACGGGAATCGAACTGGCGACAGGGCCCAGATGGTAGAACTTGACCACTGGGCTATCACGGTGTCCAATAATAATAATAATAATAATAATAATAATAATAATAATAATAATAATAATAATAATAATAATAGTGCTTCTCTGTCAATGGCTGATGCATTTCTGCACATGCGCCTCCATCGTCTCACCCGTGAGGGGAGTACGAAGAATTGACGATAAGCTCTAATGACACCCCCGCAAGGGCAGTTCCAACACTTCCAGACGGGCCGGTATGTTCAATGAAAATACTGGTCCAGAAATAGACCGGTATGTTCAATGAAAATACTGGTGGCACCGACGGGAATCGAACTGGCGACAGGGCCCAGATGGTAGAACTTGACCACTGGGCTATCACGGTGTCCAAATAATAATAATAATAATAATAATAATAATAATAATAGTGCTTCTCTGTCAATGGCTGATGCAAATCTGCACATGCGCCTCCATCGTCTCACCCGTGAGGGGAGTACGAAGAATTGACGATAGGCTCTAATGACACCCCCGCACGGGCAGTTCCAACACTTCCAGACGGGCCGGTATGTTCAATGAAAATACTGGTGGCACCGACGCGGGAATCGAACTGGCGACAGGGCCCAGATGGTAGAACTTGACCACTGGGCTATCACGGTGTCCATAATAATAATAATAATAATAATAATAATAATAGTGTATCTCCTGCCAATTGCTGAGCCAAAAGGCCATGTGCATCCAGTCCTCCATTCCATAAGGAAAGTCTCCACACCAATCGGTGGAATAAAGGAAGTGACGGCATAGAACATTACTCTAGGAGCTTTATACCAATCAGCCCATGGAAAGGACCGATGGCCTATGTACTCCCTAATAATAATAATAATAATAATAATAATAATAATAATAATAATAATAATAATAATAATACTATATCTGAGGCGTACTGATGCAGCTAATGGCATATCCTCAACGGACATAAGCCTCCAATACCCTTGTTCGAGGTCCTCCACCCCCCCGTGTCAGTCAATAATAATAATAATAATAATAATAATAGTGTATCTCCTGCCAATTGCTGAGCCAAAAGGCCATGTGCATCCAGTCCTCCATTCCATAAGGAAAGTCTCCACACCAATCGGTGGAATAAAGGAAATGACGGCATAGAACATTACTCTAGGAGCTTTATACCAATCAGCCCATGGAAAGGACCGATGGCCTATGTACTCCCTAATAATAATAATAATAATAATAATAATAATAATAATAATAATAATAATAATAATAATAATAATAATAATAATAATAATAATAATAGTGCTTCTCTGTCAATGGCTGATGCAAATCTGCACATGCGCCTCCATCGTCTCACCCGTGAGGGGAGTACGAAGAATTGACGATAGGCTCTAATCACACCCCCGCACGGGCAGTTCCAACACTTCCAGACGGACCGGTATGTTCAATGAAAATACTGGTGGCACCGACGGGAATCGAACTGGCGACAGGGCCCAGATGGTAGAACTTGACCACTGGGCTATCACGGTGTCCAACAAAATAATAATAATAATAATAATAATAGTGCTTCTCTGTCAATGGCTGATGCATTTCTGCACATGCGCCTCCATCGTCTCACCCGTGAGGGGAGTACGAAGAATTGACGATAGGCTCTAATGACACCCCCGCAAGGGCAGTTCCAACACTTCCAGAAATAATAATAATAATAATAATAATAGTAATAATAACAATAATAATAATAATAATAATAATAATATAAATATAAATATAAATATCAATATAAAAATAAAAATAAATATAAATATAAATATAAATATGAATATCATTATGAATATAAATATAATTAATATAAATATAAATGTAAATATATAAAATAAATATATAAAATAAATATAACATAAATATAAATAAAAATATAAATATAAACATAAATATAAATATAAATATAAATATGTATAAACGTAAATGTAAATGTAACTTTAAATATCAACATCAAAAGGCAAAATTCATTTTATTATTTTCTTTCTTTTCCTTTTTTTCCTCATCGCTTTGTCTTCGTCAAGTAAGAAGGAAGAAGGAAGAAGAAGAGAAGAAGAAGAAGGAACAAGAAGAAGAAGAAGAAGAAGAAGAAGAAGAAGAAGAAGAAGAAGAAGAAGAAGAAGAAGGAAGAAGGAAGAGGGAAGAGGGAAGAGGGAAGAGAGAAGAGAGAAGAGAGAAGAGAGAAGAGAGAAGAGGGAAGAGGGAAGAGAGAAGAGAAGAGAGAGAAGAGAGGAGAGAGAAGAGAGGAGAAAGGAGAAGAGAGAAGAGAAGAGAGGAGAAGAAGAAGAAGAAGAAGAAGAAAAAGAAGAAGAAGAAAAAGAAGAAGGAAGAAGAAGAAGAAAGAAGAAGAAGAAGAAGAAGAAGAAGAAGAAGAAGAAAGAAGAAGAAGAAGAAGAAGAAGAAGAAGAAGAAGAAGAAGAAGAAGAAGAAGAAGAAGAAGAAGAAGAAGAAGAAGAAGAACTTTCTTCCTTCCTTCTCCTTCCTTCTTCCTCCTCCTCCTTCTTCTTCTTCTTCTCCTCCTCCTCCTCCTTCTCCTCCTCCTTCTTCTTCTTCTTCCTCTTCTTCTTTTCTTCTTCTTCTCCTCCTCCTTCTCCTCCTCCTCCTCCTTAAGGCAAGTGGAGGAGGAAGCGAGGAGGAGGAGGAAGAAGAAGAAGAGAAGAAGAAGAAGAAGACGAAGAAGAAGAAGAAGAAGAAGAAGAAGAAGAAGAAGAAGAAAGAAGAAGAAGAAGAAGAAGAAGAAGAAGAAGAAGAAGA
>WBZZ01003491.1:105000-110000 GCA_019918135.1 Paulinella micropora
GTCAAGTTCTACCATCTGGGCCCTGTCGCCAGTTCGATTCCCGTCGGTGCCACCAGTATTTTCATTGAACATACCGGTCTATTTCTGGACCAGTATTTTCATTGAACATACCGGCCCGTCTGGAAGTGTTGGAACTGCTCTTGCGGGGGTGTCATTAGAGCTTATCGTCAATTCTTCGTACTCCCCTCACGGGTGAGACGATGGAGGCGCATGTGCAGAAATGCATCAGCCATTGACAGAGAAGCACTATTATTATTATTTTTATTATATTATTATTATTATTCTTACTATTATTATTATTATTATTATTATTATTATTATTATTATTATTATTATTATTATTATTATTCAGCCCAATGGCCTCAAGGCGTTAAACTGTGACGCCAACTCATAACCCTTTGGTGGTAGATGCTGGGGAGGAGGGTCGTTGCGCGCGTAAAAGATCTTAAACTCCGCATATGCTGGTTGACAATGAAAATATTGGTGGCACCGACGGGAATCGAACTGGCGACAGGGCCCAGATGGTAGAACTTGACCACTGGGCTATCACGGTGTCCAAAATAATAATAATAATAATAGTGCTTCTCTGTCAATGGCTGATGCATTTCTGCACATGCGCCTCCATAATAATAATAATAATAATAATAATAATAATAATAATAATAATAATAATAATAATAATAATAATAATAATACTATATCTGAGGCGTACTGATGCAGCTAATGGCATATCCTCAACGGACATAAGCCTCCAATACCCTTGTTCGAGGTCCTCCACCCTCCCGTGTCAGTCTCTCGCCTGATGATCGGGGCCACCGATGGAGCTCTTGAGGGCAAGACTGCACTAAGCCGAGGTTATTCCGCAGTCCCAGCAACCTCTTGCAAGACGTCACCGAATGTGCAAGTGCATACACCAAGCGCGGTTGCTAGAGCTGCCTCGAAACCCCACCCATAACAATCTGGTGTCTGCTGGGTCCTGGGCTAAACATACCGGTCCGTCTGGACCAGTATTTTCATTGAACATACCGGTCCGTCTGGAAGTGTTGGAACTGCCCTTGCGGGGGTGTCATTAGAGCCTATCGTCAATTCTTCGTACTCCCCTCACGGGTGAGACGATGGAGGCGCATGTGCAGAAATGCATCAGCCATTGACAGAGAAGCAGTATTATTATTATTATTATTATTATTATTATTATTATTATCATTATCATTATCATTATCATTATCATCATTATTATTATTATTTATATTATTATTATTATTATTATTATTATTACTACTACTACTACTACTACTACTACTATTATTATTATTATCATTATTATTATTATTATTATTATTATTAATGGAGGCACATGTCCAGGATCTGGATCTGATGCTATAGTCTGAGGAAGCCTATTATTATTATTATTATTATTATTATTAGTAGTAGTAGTAGTAGTAGTAGGGGAGGAGGATCGTTGGACGTCCTTAAAAGATCTTAGACTCCGCGATACTGGTTGGTAGCTCAGGACCCAGTTGTTGCAAATTGTGATGGATAGGGTTTTGAGGCAGTTCTAGTCGCCATGCTTGGTGTATGCACTTGTACATTCGGCGACGTTTTGCAAGGGGCTGTTGGTAGTGCGGAGTAACCTCGGCTTAGTGCGGTCGTGTCCCTCAGGAGCTCCACCGGTGGCCTTGCTTACCAGAGACTGGCCAGCAAAAGGGGGCATTGGAGGACCTCGAACAAGGGTACTGGAGGCTTATGTCCCGACACGGATCGTGCCATGCAGCTGCATCAGTACGCCTTAGAGAAACACTACTATTATTATTATTATTATTATTATTATTATTATTATTATTATTATTATTATTATTATTATTATTATTATGGACACCGTGATAGCCCAGTGGTCAAGTTCTACCATCTGGGCCCTGTCGCCAGTTCGATTCCCGTCGGTGCCACCAGTATTTTCATTGAACATACCGGTCTATTTCTGGACCAGTATTTTCATTGAACATACCGGCCCGTCTGGAAGTGTTGGAACTGCCCTTGCGGGGGTGTCATTAGAGCTTATCGTCAATTCTTCGTACTCCCCTCACGGGTGAGATGATGGAGGCGCATGTGCAGAAATGCATCAGCCATTGACAGAGAAGCACTATTATTATTATTATTATTATTATTATACACACCGTGATAGCCCAGTGGTCAAGTTCTACCATCTGGGCCCTGTCGCCAGTTCGATTCCCGTCGGTGCCACCAGTATTTTCATTGAACATACCGGTCTATTTCTGGACCAGTATTTTCATTGAACATACCGGCCCGTCTGGAAGTGTTGGAACTGCCCTTGCGGGGGTGTCATTAGAGCTTATCGTCAATTCTTCGTACTCCCCTCACGGGTGAGACGATGGAGGCGCATGTGCAGAAATGCATCAGCCATTGACAGAGAAGCACTATTATTATTATTATTATTATTATTATTATTATTATTATTGGAACTGCCCTTGCGGGGGTGTCATTAGAGCCTATCGTCAATTCTTCGTACTCCCCTCACGGGTGAGACGATGGAGGCGCATGTGCAGAAATGCATCAGCCATTGACAGAGAAGCACTATTATTATTATTATTATTATTATTATTATTATTATTATTATTATTATTATTATTATTATTATTATTATTATTATTATTGGACACCGTGATAGCCCAGTGGTCAAGTTCTACCATCTGGGCCCTGTCGCCAGTTCGATTCCCGTCGGTGCCACCAGTATTTTCATTGAACATACCGGTCCGTCTGGAAGTTTTGGAACTGCCCGTGCGGGGGTGTCATTAGAGCCTATCGTCAATTCTTCGTACTCCCCTCACGGGTGAGACGATGGAGGCGCATGTGCAGAAATGCATCAGCCATTGACAGAGAAGCACTATTATCATTATTATTATTATTACTATTATTATTAGTGGCACCGCGACAGCCCAGTGGTTAAGGTCTACCATCTGGGACCTGTCGCCAGTTCGATTCCCGTCGGTACCAGTATTTTCAAAGGATATTTTCTTTGAAAGTATTGGTCTGTCTGGAAGGCTTGGAGCTGCCTTGCGGGGGTGTCAGTAGAGCCTATCGTCAAATCTTCGTACTCCCCTCACGGGTGAGACGATGGAGGCACATGTGCAGAAATGCATTCGCAATTGACTGAGAAGCACTATTATTATTATTATTATTAATCTTACTTGTTAACTGTTGTTGTTTGTTTTGCTTGTGCAGCTCCTCCATAGCTTCCCTTTACCGCCACCCCATCTCCACCCTCACACAAAGGTCAGTTTCTTCTTGTTCTTGATTGTGAACTGTCGTTGTTCTTCCCTTCCCCGCCACCCCACCACCCTCACATAAAGGTCAGTTTGTCCTTGTTTTTCCATTTCCTAACTGTTGTTGTTTTGCTGTTGCTCTGCTTCTGTTTTCGCTGCTGGTTTGCCTGCTGTTTTGTTCTTTTCCTATTTGTTCTTTTTCTTACTTTAATGTGTGCTGCTTTTTTTTTTTCGGCTTGTTTGTTTCTTTGTTTGTTGCACATAGTCTGCTCAACCGCGCCCCCACCAGCTCGTCTTCGCCCCACACGCTGCCAACAGCTCGCTCGCGGGCACACTCCTCCTTCGCCTCCCCACCTCGCCCCGAGGCCAGGTACATACATACATATATACATGTATGCATACATACATACATACATACATACATACATACATACATACATACATATATACATACATACATACATACATACATACATACATACATACATACGTACGTACATACATACATACATACATACATACATACATACATGCATACATACATACAGGGGCAAAGGCGGCCTCACTTCCTGCCCCTCGCTGTCCCCCACGCTGGCCTCGCGCTCCTGCCCCACCTCCGCACCACGAAGCCTCTCTTCGTCCGCCCCCGCCTCCCTATCGCCCTCTCCGCTCGCCGCCGCCGCAGGTCAACTGCCACTTTTCCCATTCCTATTGCCTTTTTTCTCCTCATATCACTTTTGGACATTTTTCGCTCAATGTTCGACTGTGTTTGCAGCGGGCCGTTACTCAGGCGTTGCCCAGAGCCGCTTCCCGCCCCCGCATGGCGAAAACAACCTGCCCAGCGCACTGCTGACAACGACAACGACAACCACCTCCTCCTCCCCTTGCTCGTCGCGCTCGTCTACCCCTTTGCGCTGCTCCTCGCCGCTGGGCTTGCTGCCGTCCTCTCCCCCCTGGCTCAGCAACGAGGAGCCGTCACGCGCCGAGGCTGAGCCGCCTTGGCAAAGGGCAGAGGCGGAGGCGGACAACACGGCCCGCGACGGGTACATACATACATACATACATACATACATACATACATACACATACATACGTACACAGGCTGCATGCAGAGCATCAACTCAGCCAACTACGTACATACATACAGGATCGTGTTGCGGCGAAGGCGCAGGCAAGTGCAAGTCGAGGAGCCGATGCTGCAGCCGCCCGAAGCAGCCGCCATCCAAGAGCAAGAGCAAGAAGAAGAAGAAGAACAAGAAATAGAAGAAGAAGATGAAGAAGAAGAAAATGAAGACGAGGACGAGTTCGGGTCCCCTGAGTGGTCTTCCGGGGTGGTGCTGCTGTTTGCCGCCACTCTGCTCTCAGGTTCATTTATCATTCATTTTCGCCAAATTTGCACGGTAAGTACAGTCAAACCTTTGCTAGTGTCATAAATTATAACTACTTTTGCCAAATTTTCACGGAAAATTACGGCCGCACCATTGCTAATGTCATAAATGAAACTTATTTCGCCACATCCTCACGGGAACTACGGCCAAACCTTTTGGCTGATTCTGATCGCTATCTCCATGTGTGTGTGTGTGTGTGTGTGTGTACGTGTGTGTGTGTGTGTGTGTGTGTGTGTGTGTGTGTGTGTGTGTGTGTGGCAGGCTGGTTGGCGGGTGTGTCTTTCGAGCTGATCGGACGCAACAACCAACTCATCCCCGGCATCTCCCACCTGGT
>WBZZ01003491.1:122500-135000 GCA_019918135.1 Paulinella micropora
TCAAGCTCTGCCTCTTGCAGCATTCCTCAGAGACGACAGTGCACAGTTACAGGTGCAACATGTCTCATATGTGGACCAAATGTCTTTACTGGAGCTACTCAACCTCATTTGGGGAGTGTTTGAGTGTGCTATACTCTATGAGTACCAGTCTGCGAAAAGTGTGCTGCCATGGAGGACCAGAGCACTGGTCAGGTTGCTTGATCCTGGTCAGGACATCGAAGGAATAAAGAAGGGACAAAGAGAGTTTAAAGGCAAGAACCTGCGAAAGCAGCTTAATGTCATGGATGTGCCTTTGAAACTTATGGAGGCCAAGTTAATTGACTTTGGTAAACTCCAACAAACCAAATTTGGCAGGGACACTCACCCAGTCCTGCAGGAAATAGAAGGGGAAGTCGGAGGGGTGACGAAGGTGAAAAAGCTGCATGCGGCATTTCAAAAGGACGATGCATGGAAGAGGTGGGCTCAGACGAAGGATCATACGATCTTGGAGCCGAAGTAGGCACTTCCTGCTACTAACAAAGCAACAGAGAAGGAGATGGCGGAGAAAACTCTGCTTCTTCGGAAGGCAGCCGAGCTCATGTCATTCTTTCATCGTGCTCAAGACCTGCACATCAGGGATATAGCAACAGAAAAAGAAAGGAAGGCGTTGGAGGCACAAATTGCATTGGCTAGGGCGACTGCAACAAGGCATGCACTTTCCTCTGGAACTTTTCTGTCTCCCCCTAGTTTCGCCTCGCCAACCCATGCAGCCCCTCCCGCCTCTACGACTGGCTCAGCGCCTACCACTGTCATTGTCAACAATAACGACAAGAAGGACAGACATGCTATCATGCATGCCTTCCAAAAATATACCAAGTCTGATCCAACTGCTCTTACGCTGTATGCAGAGACAGCGAGTCAGAAGGATACGGATGCTGGCCTTCGTGACAAGCTCTGTATGAAGCAGCATCCAACGGACGAAACACAAGAGTATGAGGCGTTGTCCACCTTGTTGGACCCATCAATCCTTACACAAGGGTTTGATGTAGCGGCATACAAAACGTTGCGAGCGGGAGTGGTGTCGGCTAGAAAGACCACCACAGACCTGCAATGCACGGTGCCAGTTGCCGTCCTCTTGCAATATTTTAAAACTCATGGGTATCAGCACCTGTGCACTGGTACTTTGACTGGGTTCGAAATTTTTCAAGAGGTGAACACAGGGTTAGGCGATAGCAAGAGGTTGGCGGGGATCCTCACGGAGGTCAGCGCCAAGTACGTGCTCTTTTATAGCCGGAAGTACATCATTATGTACTTCTTGAGCGCTTTGTGTGCCAGACACCCGAGCAAGCTCGCACGGCTCATACAATCATGTCAGTCTTTCAAGGCGGTGAAGAAGGGGGACTTTTTGGAAATCAATATATACGAGAAGACTGTTGCTGCTACTCAGCCGGACGACCTGTTCAAGGAGGTGCTCGACGTGTGTTCCGAATCAGACACTGCCACTGAGTCACTCTCCAGTACCACGACACAGGGGGTTGTAGGTGCCCAAGCAGCACATGCAACTCGGGTGGCAGGTCTGAAGAGAGTGAGAGATGAGAAGGTACCTTGTTACCGCTATTTCTTATACATGACGTGCAAGAAGGAGCAAGAGCTTGGCTTAGGCAACTGCCCATACAGCCATGACTCTGATGATGTGAGGATGCGAAATACCTTCTTGCGAGAGCTCAAAGGCAGCAGAAGGGGCACATACTTCACGTACAAGAAGGAGTTGGAGGAGAGGAAGTGGAGTGCAAATATGGTCGACGATGCGGAGTTCCGCGGGGCCATCATTTCCTTCCTTGAGAAGATGCAGAAGAAGGAGGCGAAAGAACAACAACAGGGCCGACCAATGGCGCCGACAAGAGGAGGAGGAATGAGAGGATCGTCTCGAGGGTCCCGAGGGACGCAAAGAGGAGGAGGAAGGGTAGATCGAGGCCACACGGGCTATCGTCCAAGTGGAGGCTGGACCCCAACGAGGACCCCAACGCGCCCTCCCAGAGGAAGCGGATACTGGAATAGCTCTAGCTCCAGTTCCAGCTCCAACTATCCCCAGCATGCATATGCCGCTGCGAGTGGGGACCAACAAGACGCTGGCACCGACCCAGGTGAGCGTATTGAAGTCTTAGAATGATGGGAGGAGAAGAGGGAGAAGGGGACAAAAACTGTTCTTTTTAATCCGACAGTCACTGTTATGCCTGCTGTTGTTGAACAGAATACGATCAGTCCCGTACCTCCTAGACGTGAAGTTGAAGGCACACAGCCTCAAAAGCCTCAAGGTAAGCATTGGCTAGTCCATCCTTCGAGAGCTAATATGATAAATGATGCAAATAGGAAGGCGAACAAGGCGATGGAGGAGAGGAAACCGAAACCGAATGCTGGGCCTTCGACTGCAAAGAAACAGCGGGTCGTTTCGCCGCCGACGGACTCAATAGTCTCTACTGTAGACACATGTACACTCAGTGTACCAGACTCTGTCTCACAGACACCCGAGATACCGGAAGACCCGGATACTCGAGAGGCTAAGCTAGAGAGGAAGGAGGAGGAACGAAAAGAGGACAAGGAACTTGAGCTTAGACTCAAAACCTTAGAACAAAAAATTCATGTGCTAGCGGCTAGTTTACACGGACCGGACGCGCTATGCTACACTGACCTCTTTTGTGAAACTTTACAAACCACATTGAAAGTTGGTAATGATAAGATGGCGAATATTAATATTGTCGGCCGGAAGTTTTTAAACTGTCACCGGGCATGGGTGGACAAAAACACTAGAAAAACAAAGGGGACCCTAAAAGGGGTAGGCAGCCGTACAGAAATTACGGGCATCGTCGCATTAATTTTCAAATTGACATCAGGTCGAGTATATCGTGCGGACCTCTATGTTGTCCCCGATTACCACGGTTCAATCCTGCTGTCGTATGACCAATTGGCTACGATGGGGGCTGTGATCGATTGCGCCGCACGGCGGGTAATTTATGGAGTGAAGAGAGGAGAGGAGGAGGATATTAATCCGATGACCGCTACTGACTCCTACGAGGCTTTTGAGCTGAGTCTAGCAACGGAGATAAAAAAGTTTGCCTTCGTACATGAGGTAACGGAAGCTATGTGCATCCCTATGTCACAGTGCCGGACGAACTGTCCTGGACCGACAATTGGGAGACGGAGATGCAGGCGTATACTGTTACGATTCCCGCATGAGACAAAAAGTCTATTGATGACTTAGTCGTAGCGCGTAATGAGGAGATAATATGTGTTGCGAAACAGTGCCCGTCGTTGGCCAGATTCGCAGAAGGTGGCGGTGCAGATGTCCATATTACTAATGGCTACTGTTACCACGCGAAGGTGTCAGATGAGAATTTTGGCCTGAAATGCAACCTAAAGAAATGTCAACTCGCCAAGACAAGTGTGACGTATTTGGGTTACGAGATTTCTCATAATAGGGTCTCGATATCGCGCGAAAAGAGAGAGGAGATCGTGAGTAGACAGTTGCCAAGGAATCGCACGGAGTTACACTCTTTTCTTGCGATGGCACAGTACTACAGCCAGTTCATACCCGATTGGGGTGCAACTCGAGCTAAGGTGGAGAAGATGATTGATTTCGGAGACTTTGAGAAGTGGGATGAGGAGGCTTTGCAGGCGTTTAATACACTCAAAGATATCATTTATAAAGATCCCAAGGACGGCGGATTAGTACTTATGATGCCCGACTTTACGAAGCCGTTCGTAGTCGACACAGATGCATCTAAGTTCGCGATCGGTGCGGTGCTGCAACAAGAAGATGAGGAGAAAAAGTTGCGCCCAATCATGTTTATTAGTAGAAAGCTGTGTGCGGCGGAGCGAAATTACTGCACGCGACAGAGGGAGGCGTTGGCAGTAGTATGGGCTCTCAAGAGGCTCAGAGAATACTTGTGGGGAGGACCTCTATTCACGGTTAGGACCGATCATCACAACCTTCTTTGGTTGATGAATCATGAACAAACCGGCCGTTTGGCGCGGTGGCAAGCTTTCTTGTCATGTTTCAATTTCACAATGGTCTACTTACCGGGAAAGCGAAACGTAGTCGCTGATAGCCTTTCCAGGCTAGAGTTTCAGTCGGAGGTGTCGGCTCTCGTATCATCAGTGTAGATGATAGATCTGTCCACGGACAAGGTGTACGAGGTAAGTCACATAGAGACGATGCAGATGGCAAGAGGCGTTCGTTATGACCGCACGGGTCTACGATATAGTCCTCAAGGCCCGGATCATGGCATATGCTGTGAGGCACATGTTCTCGAAGACGCTGAGTGGTCTTATGAGGCATATGAGAACGCGAAGGCGAATATAAAAGAGGAGGAGGAGATGACTGAGGTCTGTACTGAACCTTCGCAGGAAAATCGAAGCGAGCTTGATGAAGACCCGGAAAGGGTAGGAGTAAGGTTGGAGGACGGTACTGTCCATATCGCCTCGCCTACCGCATGGAGGCAACAACAGGCGACGGATCCGGAGTTCAAGGAGCTCATAACGTTATACAAGAGCCCTAATGAGCTTAAAAAGACTCGCAGATCAAAGATCAGATGAAGGAGATGGCGTGAAGAGATGTGCTATTGTGGTACAAGAGCCAGCACGGCAAATTTGCGTCACAGCCGGATAAATGGACTCTCTGGGTACCAGAGAAGTTGAGGCGCTTTATATGTCGCTGCCCATAACTGCCCCTTGCTGGCACATCCGGGTCGACAAACAACCCATTGGTTCATAGCGAGGCGATTTTGGTGGAAGGGGATGAAGGAGGAGATAGACAGAGAAGTGGACGCATGCATCCCATGCAAGACCACAAAGACACCGCTGAAGGCGAATTTTGACCTGATCGGTACATTCCCTTTACACGCCGGGATGTTTGAATTATTACACATCGATCATGTGGGACCTTTCCCCGAATCGGCCGAAGGGTACAGATACCTTCTTACTGCCATTGATCGAGCCACCAATTATGTGTGGGTTGTTCCTGTTAAGGACGTTACAGGCAACACAACTGCGGAGGCTCTGATCGACAGGATCGTCTCGCAGATCGGAGTGCCTAGAAAGATATGTTCTGATCGAGGTTCTGACTTTAATAATGAAGTCATCGACAGACTATCTAAGTACTACGGGATGAAATGGCAATATGTTACTGCCTATAACCCGAGAGCGAATGGCAAGATCGAGCGGGTACATAGACCCCTCAAAGCCTCGCTTAAGATGTACTGTATGAAAAAGGAGAATCAGAGAGCCTGGGTGGAGGCAGCACCTTCATTTGCCTTTGCAATGAACTGTCTACCCTCATCGGCACTAGGAGGAGCCAGAAGCTCAGTCTCGCCACATGAATTGGTTTACGGCCGAGAGCCTAGTATCCCAACCTCGCTTCTGCACCCAAAGGATACTTGGGCAGATGAGGATGAGTTGTTCGGGATGAGACTAAGAGCGAAGATGGAGGCGGAGCAAATAGTTGCGGCGCACAGGGAGGCGGAGCGCAGAAAGACTGATGCACAAGGAGTGCGACAAGCGCACTTAGATCAAGTCCGTTTCCAGGTTGGGGATATTGTACTCCTGTACCATCCTCAAGTACCCAAGGGGGTTAGCTCTAAGCTGTTTACCCACTGGAAAGGACCATACCAGATCATGGATCAGATGGGACCTCTGAACTGTAAGATCAGGGGTAGAGGGAAGGTGCAAATCGTGAATGTTCGAAGGCTGATCAAATATGACCCCTTCTTACTTGAGGATGAATCCGTTGAGGAGGCGTTGAAACGGATGAAGGAGGATTTCAAAGAGGTACCGCCTATCAATAAGGAGGATACCTTAGAAGAGGAAAATGCCTATCGGGCACCAGTCTCGGAGAAGGAGGAGACCGAGAAGGAGAGTAAGAAAGGCTCAAACCGCAAAAGCGCGGCGGGGACTCAGTCTAAAGCCCCCATAGTCCGCGGCGGTACGAAGGAGAAGTTCACGGAGGCGCAGATGACGAGAGCGCAAAACGATCTTATTTTTGACCAACCGAGGAAGGTGGCGAGGTCGACGCGAGCGGCGGATGTTCATGGAGGAGGAGGGGAGAAAGACACTAACCCAAACTCGGGTAGTGTAGACATTCGCCATGCGCGGTGGAAGGAAGGCGAGGCGATAGCGACCATCAAGTGGGTCCAAGACGCTTTTTATTTGATGCGACCGGCAGAACCTCATGTTGCCGATGACACTCTCTCAGATCTTTATCTCATGCGAGCTGTGGCAGTCCCGCAGACTACGCGGGCAGCACGGACATCGAAGAGATCCTTAGCAGCAAAAACAATACAACCGGTACTCCATTTCTGGAGAAGCATGGACCCTGTTGAGGATCCAAAAGCTAGACAATATTTAACCGGTATACAAAGACGCAAAAGATCTCTAGACTTGGGATGGTACTATTACCCCTCGAGATAAAGACCACACTGCGTGGACTATTCAGTCACTGCCTAGGGGAGTGCTGGACATCCCTTTTGACTTATCATTGGGCGCCATCCCGAACTGAATTTGGGACAGTCTTGAGGAGTCGAAGTTTGATTTGACTTTTGTTGGCGGCCCGCCACCTGGCAAAGAAGTTCGCGCAAGGCGACGAAGGCAGTAAGTGACAATTTTCTTTTACCACGCGTCGGACATTGAGCGACCGCATGTAGATTAATTTCATATTACCCATGCCAGATCATGTCTTATTGAAATGATTTTTTACCATTGTTGTTACTTGGCATTTCTATCGCAACATATGAGTGCGAAGGTCAATCGGCAAATTGATACGACACCGTATAAGGGGATCGCTGGTGAGTTTAGCGATGGTGTTCCTGGTACGACCCTGCAACAAGTACTCAGGGTGATGTTCTCAAAAATGTTCTCCTAGTAGACATATTAAATATTTTTCTTTGGGTATACTCAAAATCGTCATACCAGTGCACGGTCCGTCTCTACTTGTGTCGGCATATCGCATGGTCGGGCTCACTCACCCCGGCTTTGGATAAAGTTATTAGGACTGGCCCCCTAGTACTATATTAAGATAACCGATTGTATACAAGGGTATGTTATTAAAAGACAATGTATTTACTGATCGGAAGTGTTTTTGAAGGAGGAGAAAAATTATAATGCTGCTCTTATTTTTTAATAGTAATACTATCGTTCTTGACATACTGCCTCAGAATTAAGTTACGGGGGGGACAACGAGTGGGGAAGGAGGAGTTTTTAATTTACAAAGACGAGGCTAGAGATTTATCGTTGATTCGTGCCTGGCGTATGCGTTTTATATATCCAATGCACCGTCTATCAGTGGGTTAATGCACTTAGTTGCAACACCCCGTAGCGTTGGTGCAGAAAAGAAACCAGCAATCATATGACGAAAATATTGCATATTTCCGTCATAAAAATGGGAAGGGATACTGTAGGCATCACCCCCCGGATAGCCGGTAAAAAGTACACTTTTTTGTGTCAGGTGCACCTAGTTTCTTCCCATTATTTCAATATCGTTTGGCCGGATTTGACCTAATGCCATTTTAACCTTGGTCTGTTGCCGCTTTCTTTTGTGCGGTTTCACTGAGCTAATATAACGAGACATCATTCTCCTTTGGGGATTTGTGTTTGGTTGTATTACCGACTTTTTAACGAGCTATCTTCGGGATTTTAACACAATTAACTCTTCTATTTTACTCTTCCTCTTCAAGTTACCGCTCAGCTTTTTGACGACGGTGGCAAGCCTGGTATTGTATTAGCTATTCATTGTTTACGATGTAAGATCATCCATCATATTAGTTATTTAGAATGAAAAAGCATTCAAAATTCAAATTTTTCAATGGTGTAACGGTTGTTTGTTGGAACTAATTATCTTCATTAATAGTTAAGGGCCGGCCGTATCAGAGTATCGGTGTCGGTAGAGCCTTTACTTATGATCCGGCTAGTCGGTTGAAGTTACGTGGCGCGTTCTGTTGGCGCCTTTCTTATTAAAGCTGTAGTAAGGGCCGGCCGTATCAGAGTATCGGTGTCGGTAGAGCCTTTACTTATGATCCGGCCAGTCGGTTGAAGTTACGTGGCGCGTTCTGTTGGCGCCTTTCTTATTAAAGCTGTAATACTGCTGACAGGCCGGAGACTCGTGACTCGGAGCCGGTTGTAGCTATCATACTGATTATTATATTAATAATAGTAGTCTAACAGGTTATCGAGCCTCAGTGTCCGGTTAGCGACGTTCAACTCTGCGTTAACAACTTTAAAGAATCAGTCGCACCGTCTTAATCTCGAAGGAGGCATCACGCGGCCTTCACCACTGAGAAAAGTGCAAGGGCGAGTCGATGTGCTCAGCTCAGACTGCAGGCAGTCGACCGGCGCCGTAACTACGTCACCGTAGGCTGTGTGTAGGCTGAAGGCAGCGTGGGGCCACTGTGGCCCCTAATGTGTCGCGTACTAGTACTGAGCTAGATACTGCGGCATCATAATAGTTCGGACAGCCCGCAAACTATCATAAGTTTCATCCCTAGTGGTTGAATAATAACTTAAGTTTCCCATTTGAAACTGAGTCACGAGTCTATTTGATTGTAGTCCGAAATAGACTCAAGTCAAGTTTAGTGATAGTTGAGCTCCGCTAACTACTACTAGTAGAGTCTTCCGCACTTTGGTCCGCCGCGACCTCCAAACATGGCTTACCCCATGTTTGAGACACTCATCTGTTACTGAGACCCGGTCATTCATAACTTAATATAAAGATCCGGAACTCACTACTAGGCAACCCAAGCCACGCTACAGACTCGACAATGCATGAGTGACCACACAGCTCAACTTCTCGAAAAATCATTACCCCTACATCACGGTCTGCATATACCTGCACCCACTCAAAACGTCTCAAGAAAAATCATATATACCCAGGAAGCGCATTATCATAAATTCCCTCGACATGCTTTTCAAGCTCTCTTGACATCTCTTTTGCTTTGAAAATTTCCGAGAAACCGAGGAAAATTTCCCTACCCCGTTGTTTTAAAAGTTATTAGCGACT
Organism: Paulinella micropora; assembly: GCA_019918135.1. Taxonomy (NCBI): domain Eukaryota; phylum Cercozoa; class Imbricatea; order Euglyphida; family Paulinellidae; genus Paulinella; species Paulinella micropora. The sequence goes on from WBZZ01003491.1 coordinate 131,523, forward strand.
CCCGAGATTGTTACAACGGTACGACTCATGATATTTAATATCAGCCTGATAAGTGTCCTAATGATATGAAGACTGAGGAATACCTAAAGTAGTGACTCCCGGCGTAATCTCCAGACCAAGGATAACCGACCGGAACGGTAAGTATTGCCATTATATACCGGGTGGGCCGGTATAAGTGGCACTGACATGCCGTTACACTCCCGGCCGCGCTCCGATCACTCCTGCGGCAGTTCTTGAAGCCTACGGTCACCCGTGAAGGTTGCAAGTGACAGTGTGTTTATGGTTGCAGTAATATGTTTAAAATGAGTAACAAGCTTTTATTAATAGCTTCGAATTTGAACTTCGAGTCAATGACTCCGTCAGCTTTGCTGGATGATATTCGATGGGCGGTGACTCCGTCAGCTTTGCTGGATGATATTCGCCGGGCGGTGGGTAGCGTAATTAGAGTATAAAAATGCATCCAAACATGTTTTGCCTGCCTGGAAATGCGGTGATGTCATGCAAACACGAGTCAGCCTCAGTGCTAGACTATTAGAGGTGATAAACCAGCTGATTGAAAAGCCCTTCAATCTACAGTTAGATATCGATCGCCTTCCGTCACGACGATTGCACAGATCATAGAATACAACCAAACAGCTTCATGCTGAATCCTCATCACTGAAAATAGTATTACCACTGAGCCTGAAGGCACTTAAAAGCCACACCTTCTTGTTCTCAGTTCAGTCCAGTAATTCCACCATGAAGATATTGTCATTAAATTCAGCCTGTGCTCCAAAGCCGCCACCGAACCTCACAAAGACCTGTAACACGTCTGACTTCTTCAGGTCTAACAGGTCGTGGAGGTGAGCTCCGCAGAGATATCCTCTCGCAGGCCCAGCCATGTAACGTGCAACCATCTGGCCGTTGAGATGGAGTGCTACGCAGTTATCGTTGGCTCCCTGGTTTTTCGCGTTCATTCTGACAACAACTCGATACCTGCCTTCCTGTGCAGCAATGAACTCAGAGCCTTCGCGTAAAGATCCCACGACCTTGTGCTCAGCAAGCGTGCTGTTCCAATTTACGTAACCAGTGTTCTGTGAATTGGTAGTGACGTATCGACAGACCTTGAGACCATTGACTGGTTCGATGATAAAGCAGTTATCAATTGCAGCCTGGCTCGTACCAGAGCTGAACTGCGAGTACACATTCAAACGATCTCCCTTTTTGAGCTCCACAATTTCGAGAAGGTGAGCTCCTATTTGGTGACCAGTATCAATGCCAACCATGTGGCGGGCAATAGCTGCCCCGTTGAGATGCAGCGCAATATGATCAGCGTTCGCCGCAGAGCTAGCTCCATTGATTCTAACAACCACTCGATAGTAGCCGGCTTTGGCGACCGTAAAGGCCGAATCTGTGCCCAGAGTTCCTAGCACTTTATATTCTTCACTCTTTTGGTTCCAGCTGTGGTATCCACTTGTATTTGAAACGGTGCTGCCGTAGCGACAGGCCATGATGCCATTAATCGGCTCAAGAAAAAGGATGTTGTCTTCCGACTTAGGATTTGTGTTACTACTGAACTGCGCGAAGACCTGCAGGCGATCCCCGTTTTTGAGATCCACAAGTGCGTACAAATATGCACCAACTTGCTGACCCGTGTCCAGGCCAACCATGTGGCGTGCGATTGCAGCTCCGTTAAGATGCAAGCCAACGTGATCGGAGTTGGCAGAGGCGCTTCCACCATTGATTCTCACCACCACTCGATAGATTCCCTTGGTCGGTATGACAACAACCGAGGGATTGCTAAGGTCCAATTTGACATCCTTGGGAGAGCGCAGCTGCCATTGTTGGTAGCCTTGTGATTGTTGAACTGTACTGGCAAATTGCAGAGGCAGAAAGCAAGCGGTGGACACGACGACTTGATGTGGCACTTTCTTTCCTTCTTCTTCGTTGGAGGGGTCGTAGGGACACCAGACTAATGGTCGGTCCATGAAGGATAGCTGCGTCACTATGCCAGGTCTCAACAGACCTTTGGCACCTTCTCGGCTATAATAGATTACGGTCAGCTCCTACCGACCGGGCCAATACAACACATATGATAATATTGTAATTACGCCGTCTATGAATGACAAAATTATGGCAAGAAGAATGCAGACCTGTTGGGCCTCGAGCTCGTTCAGGCAAGCTCTGTGATGACCACGCAGCTTGTGCTGCTTGCGCAACTCATCGCTCAGTTTCGCTCTGCCACACATGGACACAGATCAGTGACACAGTAAGAACAGCCCATGTGCACGCACGCATCAACGTGTATACCCTGCACAGATCAAATACATGCATAAATACATACGAGTTTTAATACATTTGTGATTTTCTAAGTTTAAGAAGTAGATCAATCTGATTCGACTAGCGACAAACTAACTTGGTCAATGTGAATAAAGGTTGGATGACTAGATTACACACTGAAAGCGAACGTGATATCTAAGTTATATAGAAGAGAGAGGACCCTTCGCCCCCCCCCCCCCCCAAAAAAAAGAGAGAGAGAGAGAGAGAGATGAAAAGCAAGAAGAGAGAGAGAGAGAGAGAGAGAGAGAGAGAGAGAGCGAGAGAGAGAGAGAGAGAGAGAGAGAGAGAGAGAGAGAGAGAGAGAGAGAGAATGACGCGGTCTCGTCGTCGAGGTCTGTGTCTTCTAGCAGCAGCCCCAGGCGTTGGATTTCTGCCCCTACGTCCAGGATGTCCTGCATATTTTCACAGAGCACAAGAGCGTTATTATTACGCACTGTGACCAAGGCAGCAGCCGTCGTCTTTGTTTTGTCTGAAGCAGCGTGGTGGTACTGGTGAAATCTTTAGATATCCAGATGCTGGAATTCAACTTTTTTAGGGAGGCCGGGGGGGTGGGGGGGGGGGGGGTGGAAGGGGGGAACGAAACAACAGCGACAACCTCAACCGCAAAAATTGCACCCACCTGCCTGCGGGCGGCCATCTCGCCTCGGCGCGACTTGACGGCGTATTCGACACGGGTGGCCTCGTCGTCCATCACCTGCCCCCAACCGCCGCCATGGCCACAATTAATCTATCTGTCTGTCTATCTACCTACCTTATATCTATCTATCTATCTATCTATCTATCTATCTATCTATCTATCTATCTATCTATCTATCTATCTATCTTAGATTGTCGAATAGTCTCGAAACTCCATCTGCTTACTGGGTCCTCTGTAATGGAGGTGGGAGCTCGTTCTGCAAGGGGCGCTTTATGGAACGAGCCCTGGCCCCGCCTGGTACTAGGGAGGTCTTGGTATCGCCTGTATCAGTCCCTTCCGTGCAAACATCACGGCTTAGCTGGGCATCGGGTTAATACTTTACCCACAGACTTCCTTGGTTGACGAAATCAGAAGCTCCTTTTTCTGACATTAGTCGATATCTCATCAGTTGATCTCATCACTTACTCCACAGAGTGTACCAAGGCCACTTGAGGTGTCACTGACCCTCCCTTGGGCTTGGTT
>WBZZ01003491.1:145000-147500 GCA_019918135.1 Paulinella micropora
GTTACCTCGTCTGCTGCACCTTGCGGTTTCCCGCAGGCCGTGGTATCGAAGAGTCTTAGGGCTTTCGCGAACAGTTTGAGAGTGTATCAAGGGCCCACGAAGGAAAGGCATCAGCCCCGGCCAGTCACGCTGCGCCAGCTGCGACAACTCCGAAACACAGCTGGTGCCGGGCTGTAAGGGGGGTGTGCGAGCAAGACATAGCTTAAGACATGCCCGCATGCCTAGCCCCCCGGATAGATAGATAGATAGATAGATAGATAGATAGACAGATAGATATATAGATAGATAGATAGATAGATAGATAGATAGATGAGATGAGATGTCGCAAAAGGAATGTAGTCCTTGCAAAGGAACGCAGTTTCACATCAAACAGTAATTTGTGTACTGTGCATGTGTCCGGGATGGGAATCACGGGTAGACTGTGTTCTGGAAAAAAGAAGAGGAGGAAGTTGAAGAAAAAGGCAATCTAGGAATGGAGAGTGGGGAGGATAAGGAAGAAGGGAAAGAAAAGGAAGCCGTTAGTCCAAGTGTTTTCAGCACCGTAAGCTTGCGCAAGCTACAATAATGACATTGTATAAGGCCTAAACCCCCGAAGGGACCTAGCCCGGGCTATGCAACACTGGACGGCTATGACGGAATGCAGTCACCGATACGGACTAGAGGAAGATTAGTCCAATTTTTGACTGCAAGATAGATAGATAGATAGATAGATAGATAGATAGATAGATAGATAGATAGATAGATAGACAGATAGATAGATAGATTGACAGATAGACAGATAGATAAACAGACATATAGATCGATAGATGGATAGATGGACAGTTGGATAGATAGATAGATAGATAGATAGATAGATAGATAGATAGATAGATAGATAGATAGATAGATAGATAGATAGATAGATAGATTCTCTGGCGTTTAATCATCCACTCTTTGCACCCTGGTCCACTCTGCCCGTTGCGCTCCGTTTGTCGACAGGTTTGGGCATTTTATCGCCCGCTACCATTTTGCTGTATGATCACTGGGAGGACGGCTACGAATTGAACCCTCGCCTTCCGACTCAAAACACCACCGAAGTAAACCATCTTTGAACCCTCACCCCCACCACCCCCCACCCCCACCCCCCCCCCCCCACACACACACACACACAATTCGATGGCATACATCTGTTTGTTGCAAAAAATCGGAATCGCAAACACATACATCTGTTTATTTCAAAAAATCGGAATCGCAAACTTTTTTCTTTATTTCATTCATGGGTGTATACGTGGTATACATAATAGAACGAACTTTCCAATATATTTGCATGTGTGTGAAGGTGTGGGGTGATGGTAATATGGCCAACGGATTTCCACCGGGCTACACAACAGACTCCTTCGGGGGTCTTGCCATTCCTGCCCCATGCCCCCCCCCCCCTCCCCCCAAACACACACATAAACATACCCACCCGCCTCGGCACTACACAAAGATATTATTTTATTCAGCAAATCATGGGAGCACTTACCAAAATGCATGCATGGCGCCCGTCAAAAGTCTGACGAACGCGGGGCGGGACACATCGCAAGAAAAGCACAGCTGTAGCAAAAGCTGCAATACCGGGAAAAAGGAATAATTGAAAATGCAATAATTGTACTAGCATTTAGTTTGCGTCCTTGTTCTATTTTAGTGATTCCATGCACGCCAATAGGATGGTTATACTGTACAGGTTGTATGTTGCTAGGTCAAGTGAGTGTGGTGCTGGTGGAGGAGTTTTTTAATGCATGTGCGGGCAGGAACCCGCTGGAAATCAAGTTCGACGCCGGGTCCGTAATCACGATAGTAATAATAGCAACAATATTAATAACAATAATAATGCCCAAGAAAGCAACAAACGTTCGTGAGAAGTTTTGTCTATGCATCTATATGTGTGTACATCTGTGCTAGGGACATGATCTGGGCCTCCTTTCCCACTGTCGTCACCAAACTGGGGTCCTGACTATCTATCTATCTATCTATCTATCTATCTATCTATCTATCTAAGCCTATCTGTCCATCTGTTTGTCTGTATGTCTATCTTCTATCTTTTACGCGATCACTGTTTTATAGTCTATCTCTATCTATCTATCTATCTATCTATCTATCTATCTATCTATCTCTATCTATCTATCTCTATCTATCTATCTATCTATCTATCTATCTATCTATATATCTACCTATCTATCCTGGAGACGGTCTCTGCCACTGGCAACTCAGCCTGGGGTTCAGATCTAACTATCTCCTACAATGACGATTTTGTGTCCGCCGTTAATCGCGCGCAGCGCAAGGGCTAAACAGGCAACCAACTCCTGACCATGGCTGATCAAGTCGGGGCGTGATGCAAAAGGTTGATGAAGTCGGGGTTGTAGGTGCTGAAAGTTCTTGTCCGGGGGTAGTATAGGAGGCCATGGCTTTTCAAGCTAAGCCACGCCCATAGATTAAACATATCTATCTATCTATCTATCTATCTATCTATCTATCTATC
>WBZZ01003491.1:157500-186553 GCA_019918135.1 Paulinella micropora
TTACTATTCTTACTATCATTATTCTACAATTATTTTACTTTCTGTCTTTTGCTATTATTTTATCATTACTATGTTTATAGCAATCATTTTATGAATAGTTTGTCATGATCTCTTCATTAGGATCTTTATTATTTTATCTTCAGTGTTGTATTCTTGTCACTGTTTATGGTAGTTTCCTGTGTTACTATTTTTGTTCGTCTTTCACCCCTGTGATTCTCTTTTTTGTTGCCCTTGCCTGTATCGGCCAGTCAGTCCGTTTCGTCTTTGCCCTCGCCTAAAGACTGTACCGCCTTACTTGATGAGCATCAATATTATTTTATCCTTAGTCATTACCTCATTTTCATTTCTGCTAACTAGGCCACCCAGACCGTGTCGCCGTCGCCGTCGCCTTCGCCTGCGAACGAGGCTACGGAACTCTTAGAGTGGACCATCATAGATGGTGGCCCGCGCTCATTAAAGCAATTGCACATTTAACACGGGAATGCGTCCATGCTTTTTTTTTTTTTTTTTTTTTTTTTTCTAAATTCCCGAGATTCCATGGTGAAAATGTCAAACTGTGAAAGAAGCATACTGACGTGCATGCGCGCAAATAGCGTGGATACACGTACATTCATTCATACGGCACGTGCACAAATGCTTACTTTTTGGGGCAATAGGGGCGTGGAAGTATCGTCAACATACAGGCTTTTTTGTTAAATATTTTTTCATTCATTTATTATTTCTTATTGCTGGTGTTGTTCTTATTGTGTCTGTGCAGAAGAGGCGCAAAGAGGGTCTGGAATAGACAACGGTATGCTTCATACGCAAGTAGCATATGCGCTGCGGTTATGTTAACAATCACAGACGCTTTGAAATACATATATTGTTTTTAAATGTTTTCATGTATGGACATACATACGCGCATACAACCTGTGTTTGTATTTATGTAGGTATGTCTTTACTTATATGCATGCACGCTACTATGTATATGTGCGTTGTAAGTCATGAATATCTGTGCACCTATACGTAAGTTAAGCAAGCTATGCATCTATGCATCTATGTAAGCTAAGTAAGCTGTGTGTGTGTGTGTGTTGTTGTATTTTGGACTGTGGCTCTGTCCAGGTATCAAAGGCAGCGGCGGTGGACTCTTCAAGATCAAATCCAAGTAAAGAGACAAACAAAGAGAGCGAGAAAGTGAGAGAGAGACAAAGTGACAGAGAGTTAAAGAGACAGGCAAAGAGAGAGAGAGAGAGAGAGAGAGAGAGAGAGAGGTGGGGGGGGGGGGGGGGGCAAGGTGGAGATGTTTGGGTTCGTTCATGTCCTGAGACGAGCTGTGTGTTAAATTATATTACATCGTTTTGATTGTATTACATTACATCATATTACAATATTACATTACATCAAGTTGATCCTTTTTGCTGTAGTGGTGACTGGGAGTTCGATCCTAGCCAGATTTCTGCGCCCGCTGTGTGGAAGTCCGGCGACAAGTAAACCCACCCCCACTATCCCTGAATCTTGCCTGGGGGAAAATTATTTTTGTCGAGTATCTATCGCAGCGTAAAGAAAGCTTTGCAAAAGCGTTTAGTTCAAGGAATCCATCTCGTGTGTGTTTGGTAATACCCATCAGGTTACAGACTGCAGTTGTCTACACGGTGTGTCTCAAGTCATGGGACCTCTGCGAAGATACCGTGCTGCTGATAGAGGTAACAAGACAGAGCAAGCAGGCCGAGGGCAGAAGAAGAGAAAAAGAACGATAGAGAGTGACAGACAGAGCCAACGATGGAAACTGAGGAGAGAGAAAGCGACAGACAGAGAAAGAGAGACTCCAAGATCGTCAGCTTGCATAAAAGCAGGCCACTATTTATCTGCTTATCCTTCAATAACTATCTATCTTTCTATCTATCTTTCAATCTACCTTTTCTATCCCAATTTCTACCTTTCTATCTATCTTTCAAACTTTTTATAGGTATTGTACTTGTTTGCACGAGAAGACCGCGTCGTCACCAGCTGGCCCAATGGCACTGCCAAGGTGTGTGTGTGTGTGCCTCTCTCTCTCTCTCTCACTTGCTCGTTCTTGCGCTCTCTACATATCTCTCTCTCTCTGCTGTACTCTCCCTTCTCCTTCTTCTTCTTCTTCTTCTTCTTCTTCTTCTTCTTCTTCTTCTCTCTCTCTCTCTCTCTCTCTCTCTCTTTCTTTCTTTCTGCTGTTCTCTCTCTCTCTCTCTCTCTCTCTCTGTGTGTCTCTGAGACACATCCACTTGTGCACATGCGCTCGCTTTCTCTTCTCGCTTTCTCTCTTTTCTCTCTCTCTCTCTCTCTCTCTCTCTCTCTCTCCCTCTCTCTCTCTCTCTCTCGCTCTCGCTCGCTCTCTCGCGCTCTCTCTCTCTTTGTGAAACGCAGGGGCTCATGTCAGAGAACGATTTGGGGACGGATGGCAATTTTGCCGTGAAACGCTTCTTCGAGCCGCTCACCGGTGCTTTCACTACCGCACCTCCCTCTCTTTGCTTGCATTCTTTCTTTCTTTCTCTCCCTCCTCTCTCTCTCTCTCTCTCTCTGTCTCTCTCTCTCACGGACACACACAGACACACACAGACACACACAGACACACACGCACACTCTTTCTCTCTCTCTCTCTCTCTCTCTCTCTCTTTCTGTAATGATATTGAATTTTTTGAGAGTTTTCCAAATGCTGTGACTTAAGATTCTTTTCTTGGGTGACAAAGCTCCTAAGGAGGGGGGGGGGACATTCATACATCTATAGGGGGGAGGGGGGGGGGCATTCATACATCTATACGTATTATGCATGATTTCTTTGTTCTGTTCATTTACTTATTTATTTTGGCTCTTTTTTTCCCTTTATTTACTACTTATTTTATTTGTCTATTCAAGTATTCATGTAGCATAATCGCTTGGAAATGAATCCTAAAACTGTATACACCTGCGGTCTTGAATAGGGGAGGCTATTGAAATTTTGCCTCTATCATCTACACGGGTACCTTCTGTCGACAAACATTTATTCACTTACATACAGCAACTGTAACGACACATGTATTCATAAACATATTGTTGGCGTATATACGTGCTACTTCGTACCTACACAAAGATGAGAGCTCCTCACTTGCTAAGCACAATAAGTAACAACTTCTAGTGCCTGCTTCTCACCTTCCGTTCAAGACTTGTGTCACGACTCATTAGAAGGCCTTTGATGACAGCATTTTATATAAGCGTCTATAAAAGTAGAATTAGAATTAGATTTTGACACTTGGCAGGCTTTTCGTTGCTTTATGTCGTTGTCTCTATCCCTCATTGTTTGGTTTTCGTTGATGTTTGTGTTGTGTGTCTTTCCTCCTTTCTTATTTCTTAAATTTGTTTCTTTGTCGTCTTTACCTTACCTTGTTGCAACCCTGTCCCGTTGTTGTCATCGTTTCCCTCATAGCCTTTCCCATTCCTGCTCTTTGTTTCCCGTGTCCGCATCTATCTATCTATCTATCTATCTATCTATCTATCTATCTATCTATCTATCTATCTATCTATCTAGCAAATCAGCGGCTCTGCCGGCGGCATCTTCTCCGTCACCGACTCCTCGTTTTCCTTCGAAGCCAACAGCCTGTCTCTGGAGGATTTTCCTGGGAACGGCGAGTCACTCTTCACTAGCGTGGTGTATGAGTCTTGCCTGCTCCCACAACCTGTACTCTCTCTCTCTCTCTCTCACACACACACACACACACATATATATATATATATATATATATATATATATACATATATATATATATGCCTATCATTTACACACTTAAAAACTTGCCAGGCAAGAGGCAGAACCGAAAATAAGGTGACTGACCCATATGTTTCAAAATGTACCCCAACCTAAAACGTCATGTTTTGGCCTTTTTTGGTGGCATGTATAAAGCCTTCCCCACACTGAGGACGGAGGGTTCTTGGAAGTCTTTGAGACTTTTTTTGCATGCTTTTATGTATTCATGTATGTATGTATCTATTTATATCTATGTATAACTCCCCTGTATGTATGTATGTATGTATGTATGTATGTATATAGGACGTTGTACAGGCCACCGAGAGCGGCCAGGTGCTGACCTCGCTCCGCAACCGGCTCAAGGCAAACACTTGTGACCGCGCACGTGTGGTGATAGTCCTGGCCAATCCAAATGCCAAATTATCAACCCCGCCGGAAGAGGTGGAAGTGGCAAAGGCACCTTGGTGGAGCGATACATTGTTCATTCTGATTGGTTTGTTGCTATCGCTGTTCTGCGTGCTGTGTTGCGCCCTTTGTTGGTGCGCAAGGCAGCGCCGCAAGGACAAGCAGGTATGATAATACATATGTGTACAAGGTACATACAACATTCTTCTAGTATAATATAATATTCTCTCTCTCTCTCTCTCTTTCTCTTTCTCTCTCTCTCTCTTTCTCTCTCCGTCGCACCCCTCCATACCCTCCCTAGTTCTTACACAAACTTTGAGAAGGAACATTTTCGCAACCATGCATCACTGGGAACAAGGCTAAAACAACAGCAATAAACAGTTTCTCTCTCTCTCTCTCTCTTTTTTTCTCTCTCTCTCTCCCTCTCCCTCTCTCTCCCTCTCCCTCTCTCTCCCTCTCTTCCTCTCTCTCCTTCTCTCTCTCTCTCTCTCTATATATATATATATATCTATGTATATATATATATGTATGTATATATATAAATATATATATGTATATATATATATGTATATATATATGTATATATATATATATATATCCTCGTTACCGCAGGATCTGGAAGCATACCAGCGTGAGCTCCATCTCTCTTGGGCTGCCACACCAGCCAGTGCCGCCACACCAGCCAGTGTCGCCACACCACTGGCCAGTGCCAGCCGAGGCTCGGCTGCCCCCGTCGACCCCAGAGCCGCCGTCTTCGAGGTGGCCCCGGTCAAGCCTTACAACCTCGGCCCCGAGCTTGTGAATGTGTTTGCCAGCCCAACCAAGACAAATAAGGCTAGCAACGCTTTCTCTCCGCAGCGCCAGGGCATGGCTGCATCGCCTCACCCACCACGCACACCCTACCACATCAATCAGAACCCCGACCTGGTCCAGATGTACTCCTCGCCGCAGAAGGTTGTCCCTATGCCCCCGCCCGGTGCTCCGCCTTTCCTTAGCCAGCAGTCGTACGTGGTCCCTACCCCGCCCCCAGGCCCCCCACCCCGCCCTGTGAACCACCAAGCCAACCACCAATTTCTGCCAACCACCCCGCATGCAGGGGACTCTCCCATCCCAACCGATTACGACCAACGTGGTAGCCCGGTCCTGCCTTCCCCGCCATCATATGCGTATCCCTCCCCAAGCGAAAACGGCAATCAAATGGAAGGGAACGGTGATGACGACGGCTTGGATACCGATCGGTACGAGACAAAGCCAAAACCCCCTCCGAAAGGAGAGCCCGTCTATCCACACCACAACAGTGAGGCTGTCCGAAGTCGCCTGGAGAAAATTTATGGCCTGAAGGGTATGGCTGGGTGAAGACATATGAAAAGGTCCTGTGAAAAAATCGGAAAAGGTCCTCTTTGTGAGCCCTTAAGATGGTCGCACTACCAGGCAAACGCAATGCAAACCAAAATATTTTTGTGTGCTAGTATATTTTTTGTTGTTCTTCGTTGTGATTGTCATAAATTTGAAATGCTGCAACCGTGATGGCTCTACCTCTATCCATCCGTACATGGATATAAATGTCTCTGGTAGCGTCCAGTAGATCGCGATTGTCACTTCTTCTTCTTCTTCTTCTTCTTCTTCTTCTTCTTCTTCTTTTTTCTTCTTTTTCTTATTTCTTCTTCTTGTTCTTCTTGTTCTTGTTCTTCTTCTTGTTCTTCTTGTTCTTGTTCTTCTTCTTCTTGTTCTTCTTCTTCTTGTTCTTCTTCTTCTTGTTCTTCTTCTTCTTGTTCTTCTTCTTCTTGTTCTTCTTCTTCTTCTTGTTCTTCTTTTTCTTTTTCTTCTTCTTCTTCTTCTTCTTCAAAATGTTGTCCTTTTCTTCCTTATTTATATGTTCCCTTCTATTTTTCCGCACGCTCTTTTTGTTTATATCCCTTCCCCTCCCCCTTCCCTCCCCCCCCTTCCCCCTCCCCCCCTCCCCCGCCAATAACTCGAAGCATCGACACATACCAGTGAATGATCTTGGCATCATCGTAGACACTGTTTACAACAAAAGCTTTTTTAGAAACCTTTGATTTCTCTTCTGCGTACTTTAGTTTGCTCATTACTTTGTCCATCAATCCGCAACATACGACATCATTACACTCACATTTATGCCTAAATTATACTTACTTCAGATGGCCTTTGTAACAGTCTGTAGCTGCCCGCTCATGTGACTCTTTGAGTGGCAAGTATGTTCAACCTTCATTAAAAGTTTGCGGCATAAAAATGCAACGATATGACAGTGCATTATAGAACGATTCAGGTAAAATTTGCCACCGATGGGCCAGCGCTAGTGGATCTGCCAGTCAAAAAGATGCAAGGACAAACAAAAATCATCTTGTGTGCGCTTCACTACGCCACAAAATCATCAGATCTGACGCAGGCCTGGTCGACAAGGCTTGTGTAGTGATGAGTGTCTACCCAACACTCGGTGCTGCATCCTATCCATCCCTTCACCGACCCTTCCTACCCCGGGCCCCCCCCCTCTCTCCTCCCGAAGCTGTTTGTGAGACACTAGAAGCTGCTTGGAAACAATGACACATGATGACAAAGAGTCTTACACAGATCTTGCAATCAGCGCCACCATCTCTTCTCCCCAAGCATCTGGTGCTGGGAGTTGCTCATCTAATTTGTTTGTTCCGCAGTCGATTCCGACTGTTACAATCCCCGAAGATAGCTCAATAAAAAGTCTGTAATACAACCAGACACAAATCCCCAAAAGAGAATGATGTCTCGTTATATTAGCTCAGTGAAGCAGAAAAGAAAACTGCAACAGACCAATGTTAAAATGGCATTAGGTCAAATCCGGCCAAACGATATTGAAAATAATGGGAAAAAACTAGGTGCACCTGACACCAGAAAAAGACTACTTTTTACCGGCTATCCGCGGGGTGATGTCTACAGTACCCCTTCCCGTTTTTATGACGGAAATATGCAATATTTTCGTCATATAATTGCTGATTTCTTTTCTGCACAAACGCTACGGGGTGTCGCAACTAAGTGCATTAACCCACGGATAGACGGTGCAGTGGATATATAAAACGCATACGCCAGACACGAGTCAACTATAAATCTCCAGCCTCGTTTTTGTAAATAAAAACTCCTCCTTCCAAACGCCTTCCACACTTGTTGTCCCCCCCGTAACTTAATTCTGAGGCAGTATGTCAAAAACAAATAGTATTACTATTGCAATAAAAGCAGCGTTATAATTTTTCTCCTTCTCCAAAAACACTTCCGATCAGTAAATACATTGTCTTTTAATAACATACCCTTGTATTCAATCGGTTACCTTAATATAGTACTAGGGGGCCAGACCTAATAACTATATCCAAAGCCAGTGTGAGTGAGCCCGACCATGCAATATGCCGACACAAGTAGAGACGGACCGTGCTGGTATGACGATATTAAGTATATCCAAAGAAAAAAAATTAATATGTCTACTATGAGAACATTTTTTGAGAACATCACACTGGATACTTGAAGCAGGGTCGTACCAGGAACACCATCGCTAAACTCACAAGCGATCCCCTTATACAGTATCGTATCCATTTGCCGATTGACCCTCGCACTCATATGTTGCGATAAAAATGCCAAGTAACAACAATGATATAAAAACATTTTAATAAGACATGATCTGACATGGGCACTATGAGATTAATCCACATGCAGCTTTCAATGTCAGACGCGTGGTAAAAGAAAAAAATGTCACTTACTGCCTTCGTCGCCTTGCGCGAACCCCTTTGCCAGGTGGCGGGCCGCCAACAAAAGTCAAGTCAAACTTCGACTCCTCCAGAATGTCCCATATTTTGTTAGGGATGGCGCCCAAAGATAAGTCAAAAGGAATATCAAGCACTCCTCTAGGCAGTGACTGAATAGTCCACGCAGTGTGGTCTTTGTCTCGAAGGGTAATAGTATCATCCCATGTCTCGAGATTTTTTGCGTCTTTGTACACCGGTAAATATTGTCTAGCTTTTGGATCCTCAACAGGGTCCATGCTTCTCCAAAAATGGAGTACCGGTTGTATCGTTTTTGCTGCTAAGGATCTCTTCGATGTCCGTGCTGCCCGTGTAGTCTGCGGGACCGCCACAGCTCGCATGAGATAAAGATCTGAGAGAGTGTCATCGGCAACATGAGATTCTGCCGGTCTCAACAGATAAAAAGCGTCTCGGACCCACTTGATGGCCGCAATCGCCTCTCCTTCCTTCCATCGCACATGTCGAAGCGCCAGGCCGCCTGCCTGGCCTCCTATCTCCATTGGAAGCTCTGTGAGGATGGCCAGGACTGGGCACAAGAGCTCCGAGCGCGGCCGACGGTAGCCGGAGAGTGGCTAGCGGGGCAGTGGCTGCAAGAACCGCAGACGGACCGCGCGGGCGACGGCCCCGCGCGCCTGCTCGAGCGCCGGGGCGAAGCCGACCGGGCCTGCTGGACGCAGGCGGCCAGGGAGCTGTTCGCGTGCAACCGGCGCGGCGACCTGGCACTAGGCCCGCTGTGGGCCTCTGGGCGGGCCGGGGCGGCGCCCGATCTGTACTGGCAAGCGCTGCGGTCGGCGCTTGAGCTGCTATGCAGCACGCCAGCTCCCAGGCTAAGCCTGTGGTGGCCGCGGGCCCCCGGACACACCGCGCCGACGCCCCTGACGACTTTGTCCGTAGTGACGTTTTGGGACTGTGTGCGGGCCGCCGCCGCCGCTCGGCTGTACCTGATAGCCCCCGTCTTTTGCTTGACGGCGTGGAACCCCGCAGAGGAGTCCACAGAGGAGTTCGTGCTGGACGCGGCCGGCCGGGGCGCGCTAGCGACGCTCTCTCTGCAGCAGACTAGGTTCTACGCAGGGGGGGGCGCTAGTCTGAGCTGGAACCTCTCGCTGCTCCAGTTTCCTAGGTTGCGAGAGCTTGTGCTCGAGCAGGCGGTGGCGCCCAGGCGGACCACCGTCAAGCTGCAGCAGTGCGGAGAGCTACAGACCTTGTACGCTGCCGGGGGGCAGGATCTGCACCTCAAGCTGCTGGACTGCCATGCCAGAGCCCGTGACCCCCCGGAGCGAGCCCTGTCGGCGCGCGTCCCGGGCCCGGGCGCCCTGACACTAGACGTAAAGCGGTGCGACCTGTACGCACTGCCGTTGCTAGCCCTGGCGCCACTCAAAGCTAGTCTCTGTGTCCGGCTGACCGAGTGCCAGAACCTGGCCGGACTCACTGTCCCGTGGCTGCAGGAGGTCAAGGACGCCGTCGTGTTCGAGGCGAGGCACTGTACACAGTTCGCGAGCCTCCGGCTGCCGGAGCTGCGGCGCACCGGCGTGCTGGACATTCATATCGAAGGGTGCGGGCTCGTTTCGGCGGAGCTACCTCTACTGTCCACGGTAGAACGCTATGTCCTGCTGTTGTTCATTGGCTGTGAGGGGCCGCTCTCCTGCTCGGCCCCGGCCTTGAAGACGGTAGGGGGCCTGCTCTCGATAGGCTTCCATGGGTGCGCGCAGAGGGAGCAGCTCGTCTGCAACCTCGCCGGCCTGAAAAGAGCCCAGCGCCTTCACGTCCGTGTGTCGGGCAGCGGTCTGGCCAGATTCAAGCTGCCTGCACTAAAGTGCGTAGGCGAGGGAAAAGACGGGCACGAGTCCGACGACGCGCCCGACGACGAGTCGGAAGACGTGAGTGAAGACGAGTCGGAAGACGTGAGTGAAGACGAGTGCGAGCTGGTGTTTGGAGCGGGCTGCCCCGCGCTGCAGACCTGCGCCCTGCCCCGCCTCCGGCGCACCGGCGATCTGCGCCTCTCCTTTGGCCTCGGGGACGAAGACGACTTTGGGGCGCCACAGGTACGCCCGGAGGCCGGGGCCCCCGCAGCCAACGCGCTGGAAGAGGCCGTCGGCCGGCTGCAGCCGGCCGAGGACCAAGAGGGCTGCCCGGCGCTGGGCCAGGTCCTACTGCCGAGACTAAAGTGTGCCGAGCGTATCGTGTTGGCCGTCTATGTCTGTGGCCGGCTCAAGACCTTCGGTCTGCCGGCGCTGAAGAAGGCCCGCAGCCTGAGGATCCTGTTGGGGGGCTACCGCGCCGACGGGGGCACAGACAGTGGGCCGTGGGCTGTAAGGAAAGAACTGGTACTGAACTTCCGTGCCCTGCAGGCTGTTAAGAAAGAACTGGTACTGAACCTCAGCCGCTGTAGGGATCTGCACTCCTGCGACTTTTCTGCACTGTCCTACGCCCGGAACGTAGGAGTTCGCGTGGAGGACTGCCCCCAGTTATCGGCCTTCAGCTTGCCCCTGCTAGCCCGGGTTGGCCTCCCCTGGAGGGCGCCCGGCACGCCCCCGTCGCCGGGCACGCCTTTGCCCCCTGGAGAGGACGAGCCTGCGCCCCCCGCGCCACGGGGCGTGTCCTCCGGAAAGGAGGAAGAAGACGAAGAAGAAGAAGAACAAACCCCTCCGCCAGTCACACCCATCGGCCAGTGCGAGTTCGTCTTCGGCAGAGGGTGTCCGTCGCTGCAGACCTGCAGACTGCCCGCTCTAAAGCAATGTGGGGACCTACGGATGCTGTTTGGCTTCGACTACGCTCTCTGCCCGGAGGGTGTAGCCAGGGTGGAGGAGGCAGCGAGCTGCCCTGCCCTCCGCCTGCTCGAGCTCCCAGTGATTACTCACGCGCAGCGTCTTGTGCTAGCCTTCTACGGCTGCACCCAACTAGAGGTTTGCCGCCTGCCTAAGCTGAGCAAGGTCCAGAGCCTGCACCTCTGGCTGGCGGGCCGTGACCGCGCCCAAGATTCCAAGGACGGGCCGGCAGCAGCGGACGGAACTAGTATGCTGGGCTACGGTCAGCTGAAGGAGCTAGCGCTGCCGGCCTTAGACAGTGTGTCGGGTGAGCTGCGTGTGAGCTGCGAAGACTGCACCGCTCTCAAGAGTATGGACTTGCTGCAGCTGCGGGAGGTAACGGGCGGTGTGCACTTAACCTTTACGGATTGCAGCCAGCTACACAGCGTCCGTCTGCCTCTTCTGGAAGCAGCCGAGTGGCTAGAGCTTACCTTGACAGGGTGCCCAAAACTCGCCTTGATCGAGCTGGCCGGGCTAGCGCGGGTGCGGTCGACAATCAAGGTGTTGGTCACGGGAACGACGGCACAAACCCCGGTCCTGGTCCTTCGCGCGGGTGTTGTCTCGGACAGCACGCCGCCGCAGCTTGCAGGCGTCAAGTGGCAGGAGCCTCCCGCGGCGCGAGCTTCTTCCTCTGGTGCGCCCGCGGCCGGCGCCGGGTGGAAAAGGAAGAAGCCGTCCGTGCGCTGACCAACGGCGCTGGTGGCGGCGCAGGTACGGACTAGCAGCGTTTCCTCCAGAGTCTACGTGCATAGGCGGAGGTTTGTCCCCTCCCTCCCTTTTACCCTCGTTCCGAACCATTAGAACGCAAATACACCCGCCTGCGCCCTGTACACCAGGGGCAGACGCGCCTCTCCCTTTTTTCTCTTGGTCCAGCGTTGACAATAAAACTTCGCTGCTGCTCAGGAGGAGAAAACCGGTCTGGCGGCGCACGCCTGCCTGGCCTGCGCGGCCACCGCGGCGAGGTCGTCACCCGGGGCCGGCCGGTACGCCACGGTTACCAAAGCGCGCCGTTCTGCCTGTTTTACGATCACCGGCTACAGTCCCCCGGGCTAACCCGGAGGAGACTTGAAACCTGTCCCAGGTACGTGGCCAACCGCCGCTTTTAATCATGACTATTTGGACAAGCAAACGCGGTGGCCCAGCCAACAAACGGACATGGAAGCCGCGCCAGGTGGTAGCCGCCCCGAGGAGACAGAGTAGTCCCCAAAATGCCACTGACCTGGCAGAGTGACGGTGGAAGGGGGCCCTAGAGCCCTCGCCCCCCCCCCAGCGTGCGCACGCTCCCCGGCGCGCGCGCCCTCCTCCAGTGTGTCTGGCGTGCGCACACTCTTTCCCCCAGCGCGCGCCCCACGCCCCACCCGCCGGCCCTAGCGCCTCCCCCCCTCCGGCGGCCCCGTGGCAGGCGGGGTAGCACGGCGGTCTAGCCCGGGGTCGCACGCCTGCCCCGCCTCCTCCCCCCCGCGGCGCGCGGCAGTGGCGCGCGCCGGGCACGTGCTACCGAGCCCCGTCGCGGGGGGGGGGCACGCTGGTGCGCGACCTGCGCCGGCCCCCCACTCCCCAACGCCCGCGCCAGTGCGACGCGCCGGCGCGTGTCGCGCGTCCCGGGGCGCGTGCCGGGGGGGGGACGCCTCCGGGGGCCAGCCTCATTACTCACTGCTCCCGCTAGCCCAGAAATGCAATCGCGGCACTACCCCCCACAGCTCCCCCCTCCCGCCGCCCCGCGACTCCGTACCCTGTACCCCGACTGTCGAGCCTACCTGCGGCCCTCAGACCCAGGTCACGACCTACCGTGGGACGATGATGGCCAAGAAGCAGCGGTGACTCTAGCCATGCTCCTAGCGGACGCCAACAGTCTGGCTGCCTCTTACCACACGCGGGCGCTGCCCGTGGCACCCACACTAGCGTCCACGACCGGGCGGCCCGGCCCACCGCCAGACTTTGCCCCCCCGCCGACACATACAGCTGCGCCCTCGGCACCGCACCTGGCGCCACCACCGGTCCCATCGATCGACAGGGCGCCGCTGCCAGTGCAGACGCGGCCGACGCCGAGCACCCCCTGGCACTGCCTGGCGGCGCTGGCCACTCGGCTGCCGCGCGCAGGGCCCACGCTGCCAGCACCCGGCCCGGCTACCCACAAGCGAGGGGCGTCCGGCCCTGCCGGCGGGGGCGCAGCGAAGAGACACCAGAGCCAGCCGCCCACTCTGCTGCGCCAGCCGCCCGCTCCTCCGAGCCAGCCGGCCATTCCTCCGAGCCAACCCCTCACTCCTCCGAGCCAACCCCTCACTTCTCCGAGCCAGCCGGCCACTCCTCAGGGCTCTCCCAGCAAACTGCGCGGCAGCCAACTCAAACGCCGCCAGAAGGAAAACCGCAAGAAGAAGCGCGTGTACGACACTACTAACACTTACTTGCAAGAGTTTAGGACGCTCTTGGGCCTGCCCCCCCGCGCGTCGCGGAACACGGTCCTCTTCGCAGCCCTGCTCCGGGTCCGCGTGCTCCGTTCTGCCGGCGCCCCCCCAGCACACTGTCCGCCGACCGTCCTACAGCAGCAACCGGGTGCGCCGGACAGAGATGCCTCGTCACGCGCTCTGCTAGCCGCCATCACCCGCGAGCTCGCCAGGTGCCTCGGTGCAGTCGGGGCGCCCAGGCTCAAGGTGCTCGAGCAAGCTTTGCAGTTCCTGAGGTCCAATCCACCTCATTAAAAACTAGCTTTTACTCACCAGCCGGTCGAGGGGTACCAGCCACGGCACCCCGGACCAAGCACCTAGTTATTCATTAAGACGCCGGCGCCGGCCCCCCCCCACCACCCGCTGCCCACCGAGTGCCGGCCCTCCCGGGCAGGCCGGCACGGCAGGGATTGCGTCCGGGCTAGTGTCGGAGTGCCGGCCAAGGCTCACACCGGGCTACCCGGCGAACTCAGATTTTTCTTGCCGGCCCGGGGGAGCTCCGGCTACGGCTGCGGCGGCTAGCGAAAAACCTTTTTTTTACTGCAGGACACTGGTGGCTACTATGCCTCACCGGCCGAGCACCAGCGCCGTCACGGCGCCCCGGGGTCTGCCGCCCCGCGCGCCGGGGGAGCCGTGGTCCCTCCGTGGACGGCTGAACTGCGGCAGCTGAAAATTACCGTGTCCCTCCCGGCTTCTTGGTTTGTTTGTTTTTGAGAGGCACTGATTCTGCCCTCGACTGCTTTTTGGGGGTCTAAGAAAAGGGGTTGCCCCCCTGGGCAGCGGAGGGAGAAGTAAGTTTTTGTCTGTTCTTTTCCCCTAGGTTACGGCTGCTGCTACTACTGCTAGCGCCGGCTCCGGCTCCCGCTGCTGAGGGGGTCGTCAAATGGTACATTTGCCAGAGCGGCTGCAAGACGTGCGGAGCCTTAGCATTTAGGTAATCCCAGCTGCTCAGCACATAGGCGAAGCCTGGTTGTTCCACGTGTGTTCTCTGCCTATCTTCCTCCCTAAAGCAGCTTGCGAGGAGGGCCGCGTCGTTCTGTAAGTAGGCATAGAGCTGGTGGGTAACCTCAGCCACCTGTTTTAACGGGTACGAAGCGCTGGGCTTACGACGGGCATCGCACTGGCCGTAGCCTTGCAGAAAGGACTTCCAGTACGCGTCGCGGTTGTCGGCGGAGGGGAAGTCCAAGGGGCTGTGCCAGAACCAGACCACCCGCATCCACAGCTTCTCGGTGTGGACAGGCTCACGCTGTATCGCGCGCTTTCTGACACAACACTCGCCGCCACAAAAGTGCTTTTGGCACGGGTAGAGATAGCGTGTCTCCCCGTCTACCTTGACCTCGGTAATTCCCTTGTTGTACCCAGGTGTCCAGACGGGGCCCTCCGGCTGGATTTCGTACACGGCCCGTGCGCCCGGGCCCCGTGAACTACGTGTAAAGCACTCGAAGCCAGAGTCTTCTCTCCCGTCGACGGTCTCCATCGCACTCAAGAGCTCGCTCAAGGTCTGGACACGCAAGCCGTAGAGCAAAAAGACCAGCCTGTTGTTCGTCAGGCACAGAGCGCTCTCTAGCGCGTCCGGTAGTACCATCAGCTTGCTCCAGACACCCTGCCGGGCACACGGGGGCACATCCCCCGGCCCGGTCGGCCTAATCAGCAGAGAGCTAATCGCCTCGTCGCGGGGATCGACTGGCGCGTGCTCGTAGGGGCGCAGGGCTTCCAGGGTCAGCAGAAACGAGAGCACCTGGTCTACGTGAGTGCGTAGTAACAATGCCACCGTCTCGGCGTTGCCCTCGACCCGAATTCCTTCTCCCGCGCCGGCGGCGGACCCCGCCGCCGCCCGTAAGAAGGGTGAGTCCACCACGGCAAGCTGGCCGGCGGTAGCCTCCAGTGTTTCCCCGGTGCGGAAGATCAGGGTTAGTGGGCGTGCGCGCGTTGTCCCGTCGACGTCCGTGCGCTCGTCGTCGTCCTCCTCCAGGGAGAGCGCTGGTTCCGACCACGCCACCGCTGGTTCGGCTGGTCTGTGCCAGGCCGGGGGGCCTCCGGCCGCTGGCCGGGGTGTCTGGCACAGTAGGCGGCGCTTGTTCTTTTGGCTCATGGCCTCTTTAGAACTTTTGCGGGCCCACACACGGCACAGGCTGCACGCGGGGCAGGGTCTGGGCGGCCGGGGGGGAGCAGACTTCCAGCCGGACCCTCGCGTACCAGTGTAGCGGCAACCGGTCGGGGGAGGGACCGGCTTCCCCCCCTCCCCAGCGCACGCCCTGACCACCGGCAGCCACGGCCGGTGGGAGGGAGGGCACGCGGCCGCCGCGGGGGGGGGGGGGGGGGCGGGCGCTCGTGCGCGGGCGCGGGGGGAGGCGCTGGGCAGGGCCGGGTGGGGGAGGGAGTGGGGCAGGGCCCGCTGCCTCTTCCTCGCGGGGCTAGAAAAGTAGACCCTCCGAAACCGTATGTCGGTGGCCTTGGGCACCGAGGAGGACGGCGCCGCCGCCCCGCCTGGTGCGCCCGCCCAGCCTTTCTACGCCGCCGAGGAAGCCGCCGGGCGGGCAGCCGAGCCAGGCGCGCCCGCCCAGCCCTTCTACGCCGCCGAGGAAGCCGCCGGGCGGGCAGCAGAGCCAGGCGCACCGGCGCCAGACGAGTCGGCACACGGCGGGGGAGCGCACGGCGGGTCGGCGTGGTCCACCGCCGGGCGCCGTGCGCCCACGGGCGGCGACGCGCCGGAGCCCCCCCCCACGTGCCGCGCGCCTGACACCGCGCACGCGGCGGGCGCCGGGCGGACGGGCGCCCCCCCCTGCCGCGGCACGCGGCGCTCGCGCCGGCGGTCGCGCGCGCGCCGGCGCGCGCCCTACGCTGCACGCCCCCCGGCGCCTGGCCAGGGCCACAAAGTGCTCCCGCTGGCCGAGACCAGGCGCCTGGCAGACGGCTGCACTGACCTCGTGACCATGCCCGCCCACCTGCCCCCCGCGGCCGACTCCGAACCCTACTCCCCGACCCAATACTCTAAGCCCGTGCCGGCCGCCCCCTCCGCCGACACGAGCGTCGAGGCACTCCTGTCCATGTTCCAGCACGAGGGGCCTAGCGCGCCCAGCCTACCGGCAGGAGGCCTGCCGCTCGCCATCCGGGCCTGCGAAGCGGCCGGGGCCAGCGCCACCGACGCGGCCGGACAGCTAGCCCGGCACGCCCGGACGGACGGCGCCAGAGAGAGCGCCCTGAACGCGGCCGAGGACCTCCGCCGGCTCGAGTACATGCTGCGCCAGGTCTCTTCCCGCTTGCGGCGCGAGCAAGAGCACCCCGGCACCTATGTCCGCACCTACGTACCCCTGCCGCTGCCACACCCTCCTCTCAAACGCCGCCGGCTACCGGCCAAGGGCAGCCCCCCCCGTGACTATCCGTCGCCCAGGCCGCTGGCCAGGGGGCGCAGCCCGTATGCCCGTGACTACTCCCCGCGCCGGGGCCTGCACACCGCCCGGGCCAGCCAGCCCCGCCGGCCGCGCCGGCCCTCGCCCGTGCGCGCTTGTCCGCCACCCCTCGGCTCCGAGACTGAATACCCCCCGCTGCTGGACCCTGTCCTCTGACCTACGGCCTCTGCTGCCCGGTTCACGCCCGGCCGCCGCCTTCGGACCAGCAGTGAGGCCCCGGGCCCGTGTGACTGCCCGATGGCCAGGACCAGGGCACTCCCCCTCCATATTTGGCCTCTCCACCGGCAGGGCCACCCCCTCCCTAGAAGTGACGAATTCTGCTACAGACAGGCTAGTCAAAGTTGTACTTTTAATAAAAGAAACAAAAGAAAACCAAAACGAGTTCCCGGGCTTCCAGTGAGAAAGTGGGACCCCCCCTGCTTAAGCTGAGTTCAAATTCTTAAGGACCGTTCTATCCGTCCGCGAGCGGGGCAGAACTTGACTAGTTGGAGTAGAAACGCGCTGCGGGCCGGCACTGGCAGAATCTGGTAGAGTCCGCTGAAAGTTCCGTTTCGTGGGTACCAACCTCCCTAGAAACATAAATGAAAAATCTTGAAGAGGCGGTTAGCTTCCAGAGTCTTCACCGTGAGAAGACAAGCAGTTCCATGACCCACCACTAGCCTCTTCTCAGTTTCCAGGCTGACCCTGTCCTGCCAGGTAGCATTGAGAACTTCTTGGTGGACTTGCCGGCCGGAGGAACAATTAGTCGAAACTAGGGCTGATCCAAAACGTTCGTACGAAGCTAAATAGGAAACCCACAAGAAACCGTTCAGATGCAAGGACCAGCTGATGGAACTTCCGGCAGGGACCTGGCTAGCTAGCAAGGACGGTGCTCGTAAGCGACCCAGCCTGGAGGTCTCGTTGTCTACGAAATGCCAGCCTGTGTTGGCGCTGGCCATTTCGTGTAATGACCTGGGATCTCGGCATATTCGGTACAGGTCCGTTTCCTGGGCTATCGCAACCAGAGGTTTCGTAGCCACGCCAGCACCACATTGAAATCCGTACTTCTGCCAGTCGTGGCCAGCAGCTGCCTTGGAAGCTCTAGCCCCGCAGTCCTGGCACACCGCTTGGAAAAGAGCAGAGGCGATCAGGGCGTGCCCGAGGTCGCTGGGGTGCACTTTATCTGCGTGCCAAAACGAATCGTACAGGCTGCTGTCCTTCACCAGCGGCGGGGCTAGAATACCTCGGAACGTCAACATCGGGATCCCATAATACTGGTAAGTAGCGTAGGTTTTGGTTTCGGACGAAGCCAGCTCAAACCACTTTTCCGGCCAAGCGGGAGAATCAGGGTGAGCGCTCGTTTGCTTGTGCCTGAACCAGTGCAACGAGACCACGGGTGCCTGTTGGTTTTTACGCAAGCGCACGATCCTTTCGACGTGATCGGGACGTCCACCATTGACGGATATGTCCATGACGTAAAGATCTGCCGGAGAAAGCTGCAAGCCCGACGAAACCGAAGAGCCTGCGACATACGAGACTCCGTAGTTGAGTTCTCCGATTTCAACGTAGAGGGCCTGATAGCTGCCCGGATAAAATTCTTGCAGCAAGTTCAGGAAGACGTTCAAGAAAGAATTCCGGCCGTAGGGCAAGAATTCGGTCGGGGGAACACACGGGCTCTTGTCTTCAGCATAACAGTTATTGGAACTGCCGGCGCCTTTGGTGATAGAACCACCAATGAACTCGACGACTATCGGTCGTGAGTGGTTAGTCTCCAGCAGGCTGGTGAACTGTCGCAGCAAGGTTTGATTACCGACATTACTCTGGATACACTCCAAAACAGCCAACGGCAGTGGAGCTGAAAGTCCTACCCAGTTGGCCGAGGCCCGGCACAGCACACTACTAAATAACAGGACCACCATCGCAGGGTTAGTCGTAATAGTCAGAGAGGCTAGCGGTCCGCTCAGCGCTCGCCCAGGAGTGCGCTACACCTTCGCCAGCTTGGTCGCCAGGAGAGGGGGCCGAGAGTCTTTCTTGCGGCCCCCTCCTCCCTGCTCCAACCCCCCGCCCTGAGGCTCCGCCGACGGGCGCGGGGAGGCTCCGCCGACGGGGCGCGGGTGCTAGCCGGCCCCGGGGAGGGGAGGCCCCCGGGCCGCCCGCCCCCTTTCTACCCCCCCCCCCGACGGCGGCGGCGGCGGCGCCCCCCCCGGTCTCTCGCCCCCCCTCCCTACGCCCGCCGCGGCGCGCGCGCCGCCCGTGCCCGTGCCCGTGCCAGTGCCGCTGGCCCGCTGGCGCTCAGCGCAAAAAGTGTGGGCCGGCCACCTAGATGCCGAGCAGTGCCGAGCCCGCCCTGGACGTGATCGCCCCCAAGGCCGAAGCGGGGCTGGCTGCGGCGCTAGCCGAACGCGCCGCCCGTCTCGGCGCGTCGGCGGGGCCGGCCGCCCGGGCGACCTGTACGCTGTGCTGGGCCTACCCTTCGTGCCACCTCTGGTGGGCCGGCTCGGCCCGGGCGCTGCAAGCGGGCCTCGGAGTCTGGCAACAAGCGGGCTGGTCGGTGGCCGCGCGGGCCTGGCTGCCCTGGACGGAACGACACGCGTGGGAGGGACGCACGGAGGGGTGCTGGCTGCTACTACTGACGCGGCCCGAGCAGTGGGCGGCGTGGTACGCCCGGCCCACGCCACCGCCGGCGCCGTGCCTGGGCGACGCGCACGCGCTGCCGCAGTACGCGGAGGACGCGCTGGGAGGAGGAGAGCCGGGCTGGGCCGCGGTGTGGAGCCATGCGCTGCGGGCAAGCGCGGCGGGGGCGGCCCGCGCGCTGGTCAACTCGTGCCACCGCCGGCGCACCGCCCCTCCGTGCCTAGTGTTCGCCCTGTGGTTGGACTCGTTGGCGCTGGCGGGGCTCGGCGGCGGGCCGGAGTGGGAGCGCGCCGCGTGGTGGTGCGCCGAACAGCTAGCGCGTGAGCCGGAGCCGGGCCCCCCTGACGACGACGACGCGGGCGCGGCGGCCCCTCCCCGGTTGCTGCTGGACCGGCTGGCGCTCGTGCGCCGCGAGGCGCGCCGCTGGCCGGGCGGCGTCCCACCCTGGCTACCGCTGTGGCTGGCGTGGCAGGCCAGGCTGTACCAGGCCCGCCCCTGCCGGCCCGCGCCCGAGGAGCGCTGGGCGGCGTACCTCGGCGCGCTGCTCCAGGGCGTGGCGGGGCAGGACAGGGACCAGCTGCTCCGAGCGCAGGCCGCGGCGAACCACTTGCCCGCCGAGGAGCCCGTGCCCTACACCCTGGCCGTCCTGCGCTGGCTGCGCGGCCTGGCCGCGCCGGCCGGCGGCGCCCCCGAGCCGGCGGTGAGCCCGCCGCCCCCGCCCGACCCGGCGCCGCCCGGCCCGCCGCCCCCGCTGCTGCCGGTCCTGGGGCCGGCCTGTGCGTGGTGGGCGGACTCGGCCCGCGGGCGGGCCGGCGGCCAGGACGGCGGCGCGGGCGCTCCCCGGTGGTGGGTGCTGCCCCCTTCCCTGGGCGAGGGTCCACGCACGCCCGCTGGCACGCCCGCTGGCACGCCCGCTGCACGCCCGCTGGCCAGGGCCCGCCCGCGGGCGCGTCCGCTGCACCGGACGACGACTTTGGCCGCGACTTGGACTTTTTGCTCGCGGGCTGCGCCTGGTTCCGGTCGCAGGGCCGGCCGACGCGGGCGACCGCCGACGCGTGCTGGCGGCTGGCGCTGCGGGCCCTGGCCGGCGAGGACGCTCGCTACCGCTACTGGCCGGCGTCCAACTTCCGCGGGCCGGCCGAGTGGGTGGCCCCCTGGTCCGCCGCGGGCTGGCTGCGGCCGCGCGGCGCCGCGCGCCCGGCCGGCCGGCGCGCCCGCGAGGAAGAAGACGACCCGGGGGACCCAGGGGGGGGAGAACGCTGCGCCTGCCGCGAGTGCCGCGCGACGGCCTGGAACGCGTACTGCGTCGACCTGCGCGTGGCGCCCGCCCGCTTCTGGGTCCGCCTCGCCGGCGCCTACGAGTGCTGGCTGCACCGGCGCCCGGCCCCCGCCGATGACGCCCGGCCCCCGGCCTGCCCCGCCGGCCCGGCCGCCGGGCGCCCGGCCTGCTTCCGGGGAGCGGCCGAGCGCGGGCTGCTGCGCCAGTGGCTGTCCGCCGCGGACCCCGGGCCCACCGCCTGCCTGCCGGCCGGGGGCCCCGCCCCGGGCGCGGCCTGCGCGGCGCTCGTCTGGCTGCGAGTCCTGCTGGGGGCGCACGCCGGCCGCCTGGTGCTGCACGGTGAGCGGCTGGCGCTCCGCCTGCACTGCGCCCGGCCGCAGTTCGAGGCCGCCCGGGGCCACGTGCTCGCGGCCCTGGCCGACCAGGGGCGGCCGGCCCCGCTCCCCCGGGCCAAGCGGCCGCGGCTGGAGGAGGGCGCCCCGACGGCGTGGGACCTGTTTGCTCGCGCCGAGGCCGAGGCGGTGGCCGCGGCGGACCGGCGGGCCCGCTCGTGGGGGGAGCCCGCCGCGCGGGCCCTCGTGCAGTGGCGGTGGGCCAGGCGGCGTGAGCGGCGCGGTTGGTGGTCCGCCTGGTGGCGCGGCCTGGCGCTCGGCCGCGCCCCGGGCACCACCCTGTGCCTGCTGGACGCGCGGACGACGGGCGCGTTGTGGTGGGCGTGGCTGGCCCGGCACCACCCGTTCGTGAGCCCCAGCGGCGCCGCGTGCGGGCTGGACCTGCCGCCGGCCGCCGCGCTGCCGGGCCTGCCGGTGCTGCTCGACCTGCAGACCGCCCGCGTCTGCGCCTGGGAGATCGACCTCGCCGCCCAGGCCGGGGTGCGCCGCGACGGGTACGCGCCGCCCGTCATCCTGGCCGCCCGGCACGGCGAGGCCGCCCGGCTGCTCCGCGGCGCCCGGGTGCTGGTGGTGCTCAACGCGCAGCACGCCGTGGACGGCGGCCTGCGGGCGCTGCTGCAGGAGTTCAGCTTCGCGCGCGTGCTGTGCGCCGCCCGTGCCGTGGACTGGTGCGTGCCGGCGCCGGGCTGCGTGTGGCACTACCTCCGGCGCCAGCGGGACCGCACTCCGCGCCTCGAGCCCCCGCGCGTGTGCCAGACCCGCGCGGGCCCGGCAGCGGCCGCCGTGCTGGCCGGGCTGCGCCGGGCCCAGCGCAGCCTGGCGCGCCTCCAGGGCCAGGACCTCCCCCCCGACCTCGCCCTCCTCTGCGCCATCCGGGCGCTCTGGGCCGGCCGCGGCCGGCGCTGGCGCACGCCCCCCGTGTCGGCGCGGCGCCTCGGGCCCCGCGGCCTCCGCCAGGGCTACTACGCCTTGTACCCGCCCGACTGGTGGCGCCAGGACGCGAGGCCGCGGCCGCCCGCCACCCTGCCCGCCGCGCACCGGCTGGCGCTGCAATCTCCCGACTGCTGGCGGGCCTCGCGCGCGCTCACGGAGCTGGCCCACCGGCGCCCACCGCCCGGCGGGCTCCTGGACGCCGAGTTCCGCTGGGTCCCGACCCCGCTGGCCTACAAGCACGCGCTGCGCGAGATCGGCAAGCTGTCCGGCCTCGGCGGCGAAGTGCGGCTAGTGCGTGGCACCTGTGTGCTGTGGGTCCTGCGCGCCGCGGACTGGCCCCCCCCCGAGCCTGAGCCCGAGCCCGGGCCGGCGCCCGGGCCAGAGCCGGGGGCCGAGCACTCGCTAGTCGTCTGTTACGCCAGGGCGGGCGAGCCGGGCGTGAGCTGGTGGCCCGCGCCGCCGGCACGGCCTGCGCACTACGTGCTGCTGCACGTCTTGCTGGGGCCGGGCTGCACGGCCGAGGACGTGCCCGCCGCCGAGGGCCAGCTGCCGCGCAGCCTGCGCCGCCGGACCGACGCCGGCGTCTGCGTCGTGTGGCGAACGGCCTAGCCGGGGGGGGACACCCCCCCCTCCCCCCCCCTTGGGGTGGCCGGGGGACACCCCCCCCTTGGGGTGGCCGGGGGGGCACCCCCCTCCCCCCTTGGGGTAGCAGAGAAGAGGGTGCCCCCCTCCCCCAGACCCCCAGGCCGGATCTTTCCTGCCACCGCGGGGGGAGAAGGGGGTGCCCCCCAGACCAGGCAGAGGGGGAGGGAGGGGGTGCCCTCCCTCCCCAGCCCTGTGCGTGGGGAGGGGGGTCCTTTTTCCCCCAACCGTTCGCCGACCAGCGTCCCCGGGATGGAAACCGAACACGGGCCGCCGGGCCGCCAGGCCGAAGCCGAGCCCGTGTGGCTGCTCAAGGGCTGGTCCGTAGACCTGCCGGCGGGCGGACAAGTCATGCTGTGCCTAGAAAGGGCCCCCCCGGGGGGGCCGGAACGCCCCGCGGCCGAACGCCACTGGGCCGTGCTGCCCAATACCTCCGTCCGCCCGGATCGGGCGCACGAGGTGGTCGCGCTGCTGGACTCGTTGTGCGCGCGTGAGGAGGGGGACAGTGTGCCGCCGGGCCGGCCTGCTTCCCCCGGGCTGCTCGACTA
This sequence comes from Paulinella micropora, assembly GCA_019918135.1. Taxonomy (NCBI): domain Eukaryota; phylum Cercozoa; class Imbricatea; order Euglyphida; family Paulinellidae; genus Paulinella; species Paulinella micropora. The sequence continues at coordinate 180,483 of WBZZ01003491.1, forward strand.
CAGCCTGAGCGTAGCCAGCCACTCGCAGCGGCCGCCGGCGCCCGCGGTCGCGTACCACTTTGCGCTGGACGACGAACACAAGCAACAGCCAGCCGGCTCCGACTGCTCGGTCAGGGACCTCCGGTTCCGGCGCGCCACGTCCGCCCGGTACAAGTCGCTCCGCGCGTGGCTCATCGACGAGAGAGAGTGGGCGCTGCCGTTAGCACCGCTGCCGCTGCGCGTCGTGGTCGCGGCCGACCACAGCGCCACGGCGCCCGCCACGGTGCTAGTCAGGCACCAGCGGCAGGTCCTGCAGGCCGATCGCGTGCCACTGCTAGCGGCCCCGGCCGAGCCTGACGCCTAAGCACCGCTCCCCCTGCACCAGCCGAGTCAGTACGCTTTAATTAAAATCACCAGCCGAGTCAGTGAGCTTTTAATTAAAATCAGACAGCAGGCCCGCGCTCACCGCGCTACGATTACTACTACTACTACTACCAGGGGTCCGTACACAGACCCCCTGGCGCGGACGGAACACACACCGGAAGAGAAAGAGAGCGGTGGACAGAGGGGAGAGGGCGCTGTTTTTTGCGGTGGGGTAAGAAAGGGGTGACCAAAAAAGCCCGAGCCCACCCTCATGTCCAATGATCAGTGGGGGGTTCCAAACTGCGTGTGAAAGCTGTGAGCGGGATCGGGGTTACCGTTTCTTTTAGCCATGCCCTGCCGCGCGAAGCCAACCCCCCACGTCGGAACCCCCCGCCCAAGCCACCGGGCGGCGCTCAAAGTCCCGTCGCCGGTCCTGGTTCTTCCTCCTTGGTCAGCGCCCCCTGGTCACTGTCCGTATCTTCCTCCGGGTCACTGTCCGTATCTCCCTCGCGGCCATCGTCCGCACCTTCTTTTTTCTGCCAGTGGGCCCTGGCTTCTGTCTCGTGTCCAGAGTACAACGACTCGCTCAGTACCCCAGTCCCCCGGCTGACCAGGTTATCCTGAAAGTACAGTCTAAAGATGTTCTCGGTGACTGGCGGTTCGCGGCGCAGGGGCCGGCCACGGGCCTTCCACTCACGCCGGAAGAGCTCACGGGCTGCAGGCAGGTTGACGATCCTCTGCGAGCGATCTCGCCGCTGCCAACTTTCTACTGCGTTGACCCCGCGCTTAGCCTCCTCCTCCTCTGTGCTAGCAGGGGGAGAGGCAGTTTCCGTGGTTGTCGTGCCTGCCCGTTCGCTTGCCGTGTCCACATCTCTGCTGGGTGGGCGCCTTGTTGCTGTCGTGCGTGCCCATCCGTCCACCGAGCGCTCCGCCGCTGCAGTGCCCTCCTCTCTGCTTCCTAAGCGCTCTGTGTCTGCCTCCCTCCGCCTTCGCTCCCCCAGTCTTACACAGTAGCTGGCGCTCGGCTTCCGCAGCCGAGGCTTTCCACCAGGGCAGCGCCGCGCGGATCGCGAGCACTACCTCAGAGGGCCGCAGCAGACAGGCCAGCGCGACCAGACCCCCCCACAAGAGGTCCACATCCAGGGGAGCGGGCGAGCCGTACCGCGCCAGGCGCAGGAATTTGTGCCTGAGCGCGTCGCCCAGCTGCCGCCACCAGAGGGAAAGCTCACCATCCGCCGCGCCCAGCTCCACCAAAGAGTGGAGCCTTTGGCGGAGTTGCTCGCGCTGTCCGTCCTTTTTGTCTTGGTCGTCGTCAGCGATAGAGCAGGCTGCGGACAGGCAGAACAGGTAGGCTGCGAGGGCGGCGCTGCTTTGGTCGGGGCACAGGTGCGTGTCCCTGGCGCCTGACAGCGCGTCGCCCAGCCACCGCACGAATTCCCAGTCGGCCCTAAAGCTCGCGGCAGTACAGACGCGGGCATGGCAGTACGAGACTAGGTCCGTGGGGTCCGGGGGTGGGTCGGTTAAGGGACGGGGGTAACGTAGGCTCCGGCGTGCCCGCGCCTGGTCCTGGTCAGGCTGCTCCCGCGCCTTCTCCTCCTCCTCCCGCCGCTTGCGCTCCTCCTGCTGCAGCTGCCGGGCCACCTCGTCCCCCACTAGCGCCTCCGCCTTCTTCTTAGCCTCCCCCAGTTGCTCTGTCAAATTCTTCCCCACTCCTTCGATCACTTCCTTCGCCAGGCGCTTGCTCACCAACTCCGCCATTTGCTCGATCGCCGTCTCCGTCGGTTCAGTCGGTTGCTTGGCGTCGTCCTCGTCACGCACCTCCTCCGGCGGTAGCCCGTCTTTCTGCTCGACGCCCCTGTCATGCGCCTCCTGCGGCGTTAGCTTCTCCTCCGTTCGCCGGGGCGCCATCCCGGCGCCCTCCTGCAGTAGCTCTGTCTCCTCGCGCTGCACTCGCTTTGTCTCCGGGCGCTGCACGGCCTCCTGCCGCGTCCGCTCCTCCTCCTCCTCCATTCGCTCGGCCTCCTGCTGCGCCCTTCGCGCCGCCTCCTCGTCCCGCGTTCGCTCGGCCTCCTGATGCGCCCTTCGCGCCGCCTCCTGCAGCCGCTCCTCCTCCTCTCCATTCGCTCGGCCTCCTGCTGCGCCTTGCGCTGTGCCTCCTCGCCCCGCGCTCGCTCGGCCACCTCTGCCGCCTTCCGCTCGGCGTCCTGCTGCGCCTTGCGCTGTGCCTCCTCTTCCGCCTTCCGCTCGGCCTCCTGCTGCGCCTTGCGCTGTGCCTCCTCGCCCCGCGCTCGCTCGGCCACCTCTGCCGCCTTCCGCTCGGCCTCCTGCTGCGCCTTGCGCTGTGCCTCCTCGCCCGCGCTCGCTCGGCCACCTCTGCCGCCTTCCGCTCGGCCTCCTGCTGCGCCTTGCGCTGTGCCTCCTCGCCCCGCGCTCGCTCGGCCACCTCTGCCGCCTTCCGCGCCTCGTCCTGCATTCGCTGGGCCTGCGCCCTTCGCGCCGCCTCCTGCTGCAGCCGCCCCTCTGTTGCCTTCCGCGCCTCTTCTGCCTTCCTCGCCTCCTCACGTCGCAGCCTGGTCGCCGCGTCTACCGTCTCCAGGGCGGATACCAGGGGAGCCACAACAGGCCTAACCGGGCTAGGCACCAGTACGGCCAGCAGGTTCTGCTTGGCTTGGCTCCAGTCAGCTGTCGCACCACCCATCAAAGGTTCGTACTTTTGTATCGCCATCCGCAGCTTCCACAGGTATCGATTCCATTGGACTGGATCCAACTGCCCGGCACTTTTTCGCCCTTTTTTGTAGCCAGACTGGTACAGTAGCTTCCTCGTGAACTCTCGGGCTTTGCCCGACAGGGACGCGTTTGTAAAGAATGCCAAGCGTGGGTAGAACAGAACTGCCACTTCTGGGTCTTTCAATAAATACTTAGCTTCAGCACTTGTGCCGACTACCGCCTCCGACATTACACGTACCAGCTCTTCTTGATCTTTCTGCTGCTTCAGCGATTTGAACGCAAGAAGAAGCCTGTAGATAGGCTGTAGGGAGGGGACAAGCGTTCCCTTGCCGGCCACGGTCAAGAGAGCCGATTTATCTGCAATTGTCTTGAAGACGGCTGCGCCAAGGGGGCGCAGATGTTTGACCGATGCTGCAACCTGGCGCCCGAAGAGCCACCCCTCCACCTTCTCCCTCTTTTGTGGGGCGGCCGGTCCGTCTACCAGCGCTTCTACCCCTACCAGGTCCAAGACTGGTTTCAGACTTACCACTTGCCAAGCCTTGACCATCGCAAATAGCTCAGAGCCCAGCTCACAGGCCTTTTGTACAAAAGCCTGTTCCGAGTCTGACGGCGACTCTGTGTCGGTCGCCGCCGTCGTGCTGGGAGCTGCCAAGGGATTGGTCTCAGTCGAGAGACTGGTCTCCGTCGTCGTGTTGGTCGCCGTCGCCGAGGGATTGGTCACCTCCGGACTGGTCTCCGCCGTCGTGCCGGTCGCCGCCGCCGAGGGATTGGTCACCTCCGGACTGGTCTCCGCCGTCGTGCCGGTCGCCGCCGCCGAGGGATTGGTCCCCTCCGAACTGGTCTCTGCCGTCGTGCCGGTCGCCGCCGCCGAGGGATTGGTCACCTCCGAACTGGTCTCCGCCGTCGTGCCGGTCGCCGCCGCCGAGGGATTGGTCACCTCCGGACTGGTCTCCGCCGTCGTGTTGGTCGCCGCCGCTGAGGGATTGACCTCCCCCGAGGGATTGGTCACCCCCGAACTGGTCTCCGCCGTCGTTTTGGTCGCCGTAGCCGAGGGATTGGTCACCTCCGAACTGGTCTCCGTCGCCGTGTTGGTCGCCGCCGCTGAGGGATTGACCTTCCCCGAGGGATTGGTCCCCCCCGAACTGGTCTCTGCCGTCGTGCCGGTCGCCGCTGCCAAGGGATTGGTCACCTCCGAACTGGTCTCCGTCTCCGTGTTGGTCGCCGCCGCTGAGGGATTGACCTTCCCCGAGGGATTGGTCACCCCCGAACTGGTCTCTGTCGTCGTGTTGGTCGCCGCTGCCAAGGGATTGGTCACCTCCGGACTGGTCTCCGCCGTCGTGCCGGTCGCCGCCGCCGAGGGATTGACCTCCCCCGAGGGATTGGTCACCCCCGAACTGGTCTCGCGTCGTGCGGTCGCCGCCGCCGAGGGATTGGTCACCTCCGGACTGGTCTCCGCCGTCGTGCCGGTCGCCGCCGCCGAGGGATTGGTCACCTCCGAACTGGTCTCCGTCGCCGTGTTGGTCGCCGCCGCTGAGGGATTGACCTTCCCCGAGGGATTGGTCACCCCCGAACTGGTCTCCGCCGTCGTGTTGGTCGCCGCCGTCGTGTTGGTCGCCGCTGCCAAGGGATTGGTCACCTCCGAACTGGTCTCTGTCGATGGATTGGCCCCCGTCGTTCTACTCCGGATGGCCCTAGTGTCCGGTGGGGGGGCAGCCGCCGGCTTGGGATTGGACCGCGTCGTTCTACTTCGGGTGGCCCTAGTGTCCGGTGGGGGGGCTGCAGGTGTGGCTCGTCGTGCTTTGCCTTCCGGCTGCTCACTCCGCAGCAGGCCAATCACTTTTCCTAGGTTCGTCCCGGCCAGCAGCTCCTGCTGGGCCGTGGCTTCCTCCGAGAGATTAAGTAGTCCGACGGCGCCTTGCTGCAGCCAGGTCCGCAGCAGCCGCTGCAGAGACCCCGCCGCCGCCTTCTTATCTGTATCTTCAGGGGAGTACTCGAATACTGTCTTCAATCTGCCGGGGACAGCTCCTGCCACCTTTCCGTCCTCTATGAGTTTAGCCAAGGCCGTCTTGAGCTGTTCGGCGTCTTTCGCAACACTGGACTCTGACACTGCAACTGACACAATTGGAGTTTCTTCCCTGTCTGGTGCGTCGTCTTCTAAGCTGGGCACTCTCCCTCCTTCCTCCTCGGTCTCTTCTTCCTCTGTCTCGTCGACACCTGAGGACGATGCTGACTTCTCCTGGTTCTCAGCGATCTCCCGGGCAGCGTCTTCCTCTTCTTTTTCCTCGTCTTCGTCTCCGCCCCCGACGCCCCCAGCGGCATCGTTATCCGCTTTTTCCTCCTGGGGCTCATCCCCATCTTCTTCGTCGTCGCCATTGCCTCCCTTGGCTGCGCCGCCTTCGCTCCCAGCGCCGTCCGCGCTTTGCACCAATGTCTTGATCATTCCACTGTAAAGCCGACCACCCGTCTTGGTGATTGCTGCCCAATCTTGCTGGGGTAGTTGTAGCGGACGAGCGAAGTCTTTCCCCGTAGGTATGCCAGCAAGAACTTCACGGCCCCTCTCAACTCTTTTTTTTCGTGTTGGCCACTCAGCCACTTGAGGAATGCCTCTGCTCGTTCTTTGTATTTCTTTTCTTTCTCTTCGTCTATTTTATTAGTTTCCCATGTGTTGTGGGCTTTTTCGAATGCCTCCTTTAGGGCTGCCTCTAACTGCTTGATGTCTCCTGGCGATTCCTTTGTCTTCTTCGGCGCGGGCGCGCTGCCCTTGCCCTTTTTCTTGGGCGGCATTCGCTGGCTCGGCCTCGTGCGTCCTGGCGAGTTCTGGTGTGTTTGGGTATACAGCACAAACCTAGGCGGCCCCCGGGTGTGACCAACCCGCTCCTCCCGGCCGTCGGGGGAGGGAGTGAAGCGAGTGAGGAGAACACGGAGGGGGAAAGAGCGAGGGAGGGGAGGGGGGAGAGACAAAGGGGCGCGGGGGCGTCGGCCTTCTCCGTTTCTTCTCCTCC
>WBZZ01003492.1:0-17500 GCA_019918135.1 Paulinella micropora
GAAAATTTTCAATTCTGGTCTAGTTGGTCGTTTGCTATTTCTCGCAAAGATGACAAGACCCGATATAGAACAAGCACTAAATTCGGCAAGTGTCATGCAAAATATCGATAAGGGAATAACTTATGCGATGTTAGGCAGAATCTTTCGTTATTTAGTTAACTCTTATCGAGGTTTAGCTTACCATGAGCCTAAGTCAGAGCAAGAAGGGCAAACCTATCCAAAACTTTCCATGTGGCCCGACGCGGCTCACAAAGTTTGTAAGAAAACAGGGAAGTCCCGCACTGGATTCGTGATCCTATGGGGCAGCGATCCAGTTGCATGGTTATCAAAGCGACAGAGTCGCATCGCCTGAGTTCCAATGATGCTGAAATATTTGCAGCAACTGAGTGCATTAGAGAGGGACTTGCACTAAAACACATTACACAAGAACTAAACATAGCCCAAAAGAGCCCGATAGAATTATTCGAGGATAACTCTCAAACAGTCTTAGCGGCAGAGAGGGGTATGTCAGGTAATAGAACTAAACACTTACCTTTAGAATTACACTTTATGCACCACCTACAGAGAGACTGTGAGATTAAGTTTGTAAAAGTAGGTACGAAGAAGCAGGTAGGTGATGTAATGACAAAATATTTACCGAAAGAACAATTCGAGTATTTACTTAACAAATTTACGGTAAAGCTCAAGTAATTTCGGGATTTGCGTGTCCACTCACCTATATTTGCTTTGAGTGTTTTGTGCAGTTTGTTGCTTGTTGCAGCAGCTTTGTTTTGCGCAGGGGTCAAGAGCCGTCGAGCCGAGGCTGGGTAGCCGACTGCCACGCGAGGCCGGCAGCCGCGAGGCTTTCCCTGGCTAACTTAGCAATTTAAATTCTTTCTATCATTCTTTCTGTCCTAGAATAGGAAATCTAATTTTTTTTTTTTTTTGCTACCCTCTACGGGAAGCGCTTGCAAATTTTTGAACACATACATACTTCATACATGTTACTGCATGACTACACATGTATACATACATAGAGGATGTGATGTAAATGGGAGTTGATATTTAACCTTCGGGTAACCCATAACTGATCCTCAACACTATTTTTTTCATATTTACACACTAATATAGCCTATGACTTGCGACTAAGGGGGAGCGTTGTAATGTACTATTAATACCCGTTACTCCACCTAGTCAATTTACCGGTAATTTGGATAGTCTTAGTCATAGGCAAGTTCATAGGCCGGACAGTTATTAATACCTTTATTACTGACAAGGACACTTTCTAGAGTATTCGCGAATCATAGTCTGGAATGCCTAGAATCAAATGAGTATTACCATTCTGTTAAGGTCACCACATTTTGTGTGACCCAAAGTCATTAAAAGTCTTTTCTTCGGTTATTCTTTACCCTTAGCGGGGTAGCTTCCCTAAACTCTGCGTTTGAGTGATAGATTACTTTGATGCAGCTAATGGCATATCCTCAACGGACATAAGCCTTCAATACCCTTGTTCGAGGTCCTCCACCCCCCGTGTCAGTCTCTCGCCTGATGATCGGGGCCACCGATGGAGCTCCTGAGGGCAAGACTGCACTAAGCCGAGGTTATTTCGCAGTCCCAGCAACCTCTTGCAAGACGTCACCGAATGTGCAAGTGCATACACCAAGCGCGGTTGCTAGAGCTGCCTCGAAACCCCACCCATAACAATCTGGTGTCTGCTGGGTCCTGGGCTATCAACCAGCATATGCGGAGTTTAAGATCTTTTACGCGCGCAACGACCCTCCTCCCCAGCATCTACCACCAAAGGGTTATGAGTTGGCGTCACAGTTTAACGCATTGAGGCCATTGGGCTGGAACTCTGTTTAGCAAGTGTGACTAGGTTTTTTCATCGGGATTTCCCTCAAATATGTCACAGTCAACACTCCAAGGCAGATTTACTATATCTGAGGCGTACTGATGCAGCTAATGGCATATCCTCAACGGACATAAGCCTCCAATACCCTTGTTCGAGGTCCTCCACCCCCCCGTGTCAGTCTCTCGCCTGATGATCGGGGCCACCGATGGAGCTCCTGAGGGCAGGACTGCACTAAGCCGAGGTTATTCCGCAGTCTCAGCAACCTCTTGCAAGACGTCACCGAATGTGCAAGTGCATACACCAAGCGCGGTTGCTAGAGCTGCCTCGAAACCCCACCCATAACAATCTGGTGTCTGCTGGGTCCTGGGCTATCAACCAGCATATGCGGAGTTTAAGATCTTTTACGCGCGCAACGACCCTCCTCCCCAGCATCTACCACCAAAGGGTTATGAGTTGGCGTCACAGTTTAACGCCTTGAGGCCATTAGGCTGGAACTCTGTTTAGCAAGTGTGACTAGGTTTTTTCATCGGGATTAAAAATATATTATATTATTAATAAACCGGACCCAAAACTTGAAAAAAATTAAAAGAAAATTTAATATGATGGCTGGTGAGTCTGCTCGCTCAGTCGGAGAACTGGTTGCAAAAATGCTGTTTCCAATTAGCAACGACTACAAAAGACTGCCTCACACTCAACGCTTCTTCTTTTTTTTTGGATGTCCATGCTTGACATGCCAGGCGTGACACCCCGACCCTTTGAGCCACATAGCGCCATTTCGGGCCCGCATGTTTTGCAATAGAAAGACGTCAAGACCGGGGCAGAACTTCCTTTCACATACTACACAGACGACAACGCCTGCGTTTGGGCCTGGTTATTGCCTGATTGAACGCATCGCCCAGCTCTCTCTTGCGTTTCTTTGCATCTGCCATCTCCATGAGACTGTACATGGCCAATTCGGAGTGTGGAACGTTGAGATCATGAGTCGGGGCCACGGAGATTCTCCGAACTCTGCGAAAGCATGGACCAATCAATATCAGCTGCTTGCTTGTGCTTCAGCAAGGCTTCTGCCACCAAACTTTTGAAAACCCGGGCCTGCTGGTGTCTTTCCCTTTTACAAACATTGCTTGGGTTGTGTGAGAAAAATAGATGTAGTGCAAGTAAGCGTTGGCAAGAACAAAATCCATCCAGATGAGAAAGTCGGCCTGAGTCCAGTGCCTTACTTAGACGTTCAAATTCATGGATGAAGTGCCGTGGCGAACAGAGTTGAAGCGATCTACCGCGTTAAATGATTCGTAATACTGTGCCACCACATCGCACCTCGGAATGAACTTGCTTTGTTGGCTGAACCGTGCCTCCCTGGGTTTACCAGGCAAAGTAGACCCCCGAGTAGCAATTATTTGCTGCATGTTGTGGTCATTCTGGTTGACAGCAAGGAGGTTGAATCCATCCTTTTGACAAACAGCTGAGGCAAGATCACCCTTGTTGTTTCCCCTGGCCTTCCACAATTTGATTCTTTGAAAATTCGCAGTCGCTGTTTTGACCATGCCAATAAAATCGAGACCCGAAGCCTTGAGAGCAAGTGCAGTCTTAACAGACGCGAACCAAGAGTCCCCGACTATCAGGCGGCCAGTTCCATACCAGGGTTTGACCAATCTCAAAGTAGTTGCAGTGGTTACACCCCAGTCTTGCACTTCTTCCTTTGCACGATCACGATCTTTACCTTCCGCACATTCTAAAGCAATACACACGCCCGAAACAACGTCGCAGCCGTATGATATTCCGAAATTGGTTTTCGAGGGACATATACCTGATCTGGCATGTCTTTCCCTGTCCACTTTCCCATACTTTCGTCGACAGTGATGGTAGGACCTGGTTGGATGGCCCAAGCAAACCGCTTATTAGTTTCTTCCATCATAAAACGAATCGGCAAAAATGGATCTGCGTCCGTAGCTTCTGGGCCAGCTGATAGGTTTTGCAAAATGGACTGAAATCGATTGGCAGACATGTACCTTCCAAAGCCGTCACCGGGCAGGCCATCCATTGCCATTTCAGTCAACCATGTATGCACACACCAATCAACAACAAACCTTTACACACACAGAAAATCACACATATACACACACATGTCAATCACAGACAACAAAGGCACACACGCAAACTTCAAGAATCTTGCACAAACACACATACACACACACACACGAATCAGACACATACACACACACGCAACCCCAAGTCAACAATCTATACACACCAATCAAAACAAACCTTTACACTCACACACAAACACTCACACAAACACGCACAAACACTCACACACACACACACAAACGCTCACACACACATATTCAGGATACAAGCAGCACGGGGGGAAGGGGGGGGGGGGGCGGAATCTGTTGGGTTTGCCCAATTCGGCCAACATTGGGTTTGCCCAATTCTGCCAACATTGGGTTTGCCCAATTCGGCCAACATTGGGTTTGTCCAATCTGCCAACATTGAGTTTGCTCAATTCGGCCAACATTGGGTTTGCTCAATTCTGCCAACATTGGGTTTGCCCAATTCGGCCAACATTGGGTTTGCCCAATTCGGCCAACATTGGGTTTGCCCAATTCGGCCAACATTGGGTTTGCCAATTCGGCCAATATTGGGTTTGCTCAATTCTGCCAACATTGGGTTTGCACAATGTGAGGTTTTTTTGCTAAGATTTGGCCCCCCCCCTCCTTATCGCACCCCTTACAATCGTTGTGCGTCCCTTTCGCCAAGGTACAACCCCTTCCCAGTGGGTTTGCCCAATTCGGCCAACATTGGGTTTGCCCAATTCGGCCAACATTGGGTTTGCCCAATTCGGCCAACATTGGGTTTGCCAATTCGGCCAATATTGGGTTTGCTCAATTCTGCCAACATTGGGTTTGCACAATGTGAGGTTTTTTTTTGCTAAGATTTGGCCCCCCCCCTCCCTATCGCACCCCTTACAATCGTTGTGCGTCCCTTTCGCCAAGGTACAACCCCTTCCCAGATTGTGTGTTGTATGTGTTGTACGTAGAAGTTTGTTTTCCTTGGTTGCATGGCGTGTAAAGGGACATGGTTTCTTTCGGGTTGCGTGTGTGTGTGTATGTGTGTATGTGTGTATGTGTGTATGTGTGTATGTGTGTGTGTGTATGTGTGTGTGCCAGGGAAGATTTCTTTGGGTTGTTTGTGTGTATGTGTGTGTGTGTGTGCCAGGGAAGATTTCTTTGGGTTGTTTGTGTGTGTGTGTGTGTGTGTGCCAGGGAAGATTTCTTTGGGGTGTTTGTGTGTGCGTGTGTATGTGCATGTGTGTGTTTGTGTGTAAGGCTTTTTTTTTCGTTGAATGTGTGTGTGGTTGCGTGTGTTGTGTGTGCTGCGTGTGTGTTGTACGTAGAAGTTTGTTTTCCTTGGTTGCGTGGTGTGTAAAGGGGCATGTTTTCTTTCGGGTTGCGTGTGTTGGAGGGTTTTGTTTTTTGTTTGGTGTGTGTGTTCAAAGGAAGATTTCTTTGGGGTTTTGTGTGTGTGTGTGTTTGTGTGTAAGGCTTTTTTTTCGTTGTATGTGTGTGTGGTTTGCGTGTTGTGTGTGTATTTGCGTGTTTCGTGTGTGCTGTGTGTGTCAAATGTCGTTTTTGGGTCGCGTGTGTGTACAGAAAGGCGTGTTTCTTGGGTTTGCGTGTGTGTTGTTTGGTGGTGTGTGCATAAAAATCCGTTTCTCGGGTTTCTGTGTAGGGCATCTTTGCCTCTGGCTGTCACGGTGTGTCTACGTGTGTGCTTGAGCTGCGTGTGTAGAGGGGCTGTTTCCTTTTACTTTTGTATAAGTTAGTTCTTTTAGTTGTGTGTGTAATAGGCCTTTCGCTTTCTCTGCCTTTCCCTCTTTCTCTCGTTCGCTTCTGAAAAGTCATTCATTTGTTCTCCCATGCCTCAATGTGGCATGCAAGCCACAGTTCTCTCTCTCTCTCCATTTCTCTCTGTTTCTCCATTTCTCTGTTTCTCCATTTCTCTCTCTCTCTCTCTCTCTCTGTTTCTCAATTTCTCTCTCTCTCTCTCTCTCTCTTTGCTTTGTTGTGCAGTATGTGTAGAGGGCCTGTCTTCTTTTGAATTGTTCGTTCTTGAATTGGGATGTGTGTACTCTGTGTTCTTTGCCTTGTGTGTGTGTGTGTAAGGCTTTTTGTTTTCGTTGTAGGCGTAATCCAATTTTCTTTTTTTTTTGGCTTGTGTGTGTGTGTATAATGCAAACTTAATACCCCCCTTCCAAACCCTCCGCGCCTTTATGCTCTCCAAGCACGCGTGCACCCCCCCTTCCTCGCCCGTGGCCAGACCGCCCAAACGCGCCAAGCTGATTGAGTCGAACCCAGAAAATACCAAGGGCCCGACCGCCGACCATCCAGTTGCTCCTACCAGCCTGCCAGAAGACGTTGCATCCGCTGGCTACAACGTAGGAGAACCAGACAGAACCGTCCCGCTCGACGTGTTCACGGAAAAGCTCAACGAGGGTATCAACGGCGCCGAACGTTTGGCTGACCTGCGCGTCTCTTCTTGTCGCCAAGAGAGCGCCGAACGTTTGGCTGACCTGCGCGTCTCTTCTTGTCGCCAAGAGAAATACGTGCAAGTCGAGCTACGCGTCAATGGCCGGGGCCTACCAAGTGGCCTGGACCAACCGCAGCGGCCAGTCACAGTGCTACGCGCACGCCGTCGGGTGCCCAAGGGCCTGCGGGCAGAAGAAATACGAGCCTACATCAAGGAGCAAGCTACAAGGTGTGTCGCTGACGAAACCATCCGCTGGCTGCGCGAAGAGGTGCAGATTCACGACAACGCGCACTTTGATTTATATTTGTACACGGGCCTGGATCCGAACGAGGATCAAGAAAACAGAGACAATTGCCTGGACGTGCAATACGCTACGCGCTACGTGCGATGGATGGGGCCGCCGCACCCTGCGCTGCCCAAGTTCCAGCCAATTTACCGCACTCAAGAAGCCAGCCTGCTACGCCAGAGGTCCTGAGCGACCTGGGGAAGGAGCTGGACGACAAGTACGATCAGCATGAGCATCTTGACTTTTCTTTTAAACTCACCAGTTTCAAGGCACAGCTGGCAGAGGCCCGGGACAAAATTGGCACCCCCTGGCTCGTTGTTAACACGCGTCGCTGTCATCACCTCGTGCAAGTGTACCTAGAACTTCGTAACCGCCGTACTCGCTCTGGCCGACGCGCCGGTGATGCAACCATCTTCTTCGCACAACGCACCTTAGATCCCTGGAGAGGCGCGGACGTCCGGGCTTACATCCTGGGCCACGTCACCCTATTTACCGGGCAGACTACCTTGGCCTGGCTCAAGCAAGTCGTTGCAACTGCTGGCTGGTGTGACGACCTGCAGAAGAGATTGGACCCTACCCAGACCACCAGAAATACGGACGGCAGCGCGCGAAGCTTTAAGCTTTTTTGCCCGGAGATGAGCTCGGTGCGGCCGCTACACCCTGAATTGCTTGGCGAGGCGGCAGACATTTCTAGTACCGGCGCAACTGCAACTGTTAGCAGCGACGACGACGACGACGACGGCCTCCTCTAGGAATTTTGTGACTTTTTTTTCTTAACGCTCGAAAAGAGAGAGAAAAAAAAGGGTAGACAGCCCCCCCCCCCCTTTCTTTCCTTTCTCCTCCAAGCCAGTGCTTAGCGCGGGCTGAGACATTTTTGTTTTGAAAGCAAGTTTTCAAAAAAAAAACAAATCAATAAAAAAAATTGTGTCTGTATACTAGCGTGCTTGTGGTAAGCCATTATTCTGCGCTCCCCGGACTCTTCTTTCAATTGCCGACAATTTTTTTAGATAGTTGAACTTCTTTGGGCCCAATTGTACAAAAAAACAAGAAACACCGCAGAATAAAAAAATTGTCTTTTGAGGTTGCTACCATTTCGACTTTGCCATTCTTTTTTTTTCTGAGCGGATTAGGTCACTTTGAGCATAACGCTGCCGCACATTTCTGCCACCTCAGCTGCTAGGAACTTGATCAGCTCATTCCTTTTGCTAACGGTTCTCATTCTGTCGGCCCATCTTGGACAAAATTAGTGGGTATCTCTGTTTCCCCAAACGATACCTGCGCAACAGCACGTTCCAACCTGCGATTTGCTTCTTTCACGTGCTCAGCCTCTTCCTGTGCAAGTTCCGCTGCTTTCTGCTGTTGAGAGAGCACAAATCGCAACTTTACGCGCGGCTTTTCCTGTTGGTACAGAAACGTGGAAGCTTCAGCAAGCTTTTCCAAGCAACGTTCCCAATCAATTCGGCTACCACCACCCCACCGCGCACGTCCTTCTTGGGTTCTTCTGTTAATAAAATGTTCTGTAGCAGCTATACCAACCAAATCAGTATAGCTTAGAAGTTTCGTTGCTTCTTGCTTTTGACGTGTGGATAGGAGAAAGCCTGTTTCCGCATGCTGCCTAAACAAATACTCAATGTAGACAAGCCAGGGCTGACGCAGGGCGTTTCTTCGACCGTAGTCGCCTTGTTCTACGATAGCCGCATTGTTCTCGTCTTCGACATCGTTCTTTACTTGTTCGAAAGTGTAGACTGGAACTGTCCTTTCCATCGAGCTAAAACTTTTGTATTGGCTTGTTTTTGGTTTTTTAAAACTTTTTTATTTTACGTAGCATAAAAAGGCCAAGAATATGACAACAACAAGAAAAAAAACGGAAAGAGGCCACCCGCCACTTCTCTCCCGTCCGACCTACCCCGGGAGGTAGGGGAAAGGAGGGCGCAAAAAAAAAGGGAATAGGCGGAATGGTGTCATTCCCTTCCCCCCCCCCCCTTGCCCCATTTCGCCAGATCTCGCCACCTCTTTTGTCTTTTTTTGGTGGGGCCTAAATTCCGGGCCTCATCGAAATGTGTCTAGCCAGCCTCGTCGTCCGCCGCCGCGACGTCGTCCACCGTCTCCGCACCCGCACCCGCTACAAGCGCGGGCGCGGGGTACGCCGCCACCGTCGGCTGCAGCCGCGCCGCCACCTCGGCGAACGCCGCGTGCCGGCCGAGCGCCGCCAGGTTGTCCCGCCGGTACGTCTCATCCGCTACGCGCAGCCTGCGCAGCAGGTCGGCGTCGGGTGCCGTCAGCAACCTCTCGGCCGCCGGGAGGCCGTCGCCCGTCTGTGGCAGCCACTGGCTGGCGTGGTGCTGCTGGTACACGTAGTCCGCGAAGTCCCGCGCACCCGCGGCCGCCGAGCCGCCTTCGTCGAGGTTAGCGCCCGCTCGCGCAGAAAGGAGCTCAGCGCCACCGGGTCCTGGCACAGCGGCTGCTGCACCGCTGGTAACCACGCGTCGTCCGTGGCCGCCGGCAGCGGCGCCGCCGCGCCGTTCAGCACCGTGGGCAGCAGGTTCATCATCGACAAGTTGTACGAGGCCGAGCCGTGGTCTACCTGGCCCGTCAGCAGCTGCCGGGGCCGCGCGTAGCAGTCCTGCAAAATCTCCAGCAGCACGCGCTGCAGCAGGTCGGGCCACAGCCCGTACAGCAGCGCCTGCTCCGCGATCTCGAAGCAGTCGCGCGTCTCACAGCCCGGCCGACCGCTCGCTGTCGTCCAGCAGCAGGTCCAGCACGTGCCGGTACTCCTGCAGGTCCTGCTCGGTATTTGTCCCGCGGTTCTGCCACACCAGCTGCAGCAGCTTCTTGCGGCACGCCACGTAGTCGGTCGGCTCCGGGAAGTTCTTCGCGTCCTTCGCGAACCGGAACACCGGCTGCTCGCCCTCTCCGTACATGCCGCGGCGCACCGCGCTCTCCTTGCGCGCGTTCTCGATGCGGCCCTCGTGCGCCTGGAACAGCCGCCGCGAACGCACGCAGTTCGCGTAGTAACGGGAAGTTGTCTCGGCGTCCGCGTCCACCGCCAACGACTGGCTGAACTCCAGGTACGGCGACTTGTAGTCCAGCATCGTCTCGGGCGGCTCCCACGCGCGCGCCAGAAAACCGTCGTCCTCGTCCTCGCCGTCCTCGCCGGTGCTGCCAAATTCGTCGGTACCGTTGTCCTCACCGTCTTGCGACACGTGCTGCCGCTTGCGCGGCCGTTCTTGCGCGCGGTGCAGCCCGCGCATGTCGCCTCCATTGGCGCCGTTTGTGCCATTTCCTTTCAGGAACGCGCGCGCCAGCGCAAACAGCACCTGCCGCTGCTGCTGCAGCTGCAGCTCCTGCGGCGCCAGCAAACCGATCGCCTGCATCAGCACGCTCGGGTCCTCGTCGTTCAAGAACGGCTCCAGCAGCGCGAACTGCGACAGCGCCGGCGGCGGCCCAGCGGGAAGCCGTGGTCCGTGCCTGCACTCGCATCAATCAGCGGGCTCACGGACGAGTGGAACACGATCTCGATCGCGCGCCGCAGCGCCAGCAGCCGCACCATCGCGTTCAGCCGGTGCATGAAGCGCTGCGACGCCAGGCGCCGCACGCCCAGTGCGCATGCGCGCAGAACTCGCCCATCACGCGCGACGTCACGTACAGCCGCACGCCCGCCACGAAGCCCAGCGACTGCAGGTAGTAGTACATCGCGATCAGCGCGTTGTTGTCGCGCACCCAGCGCGCCAGGTCGTGGCGCCGCGCCTCTGCCTCCTCGTTGTCGCCATCGCTAGAGAAACTGTGCCACGCCTCGCAGCCCGCGCGTACCCGGCCCGGCACGTAGCGCGTGTGGAACCGCGCGCACGGGCTGCGAAATGCGCGACGGGTGGATGTTGGTGTTCACCAGGTGCGTCCCGGTCACTTGCGCCTGCGTGTACTCGTGGAAGCGCTGCCCCGTGTCCTGGTCCGTGCGCAAAAAGCTGAAGCCCACAGTCTTGCTCCACAGCATGCGCTTGACCAACTCGGTGCGATCGCCTTCATCTTGATCCCCGCGCGGGTTGCCACGATACCCCTTGCCCAGCTCGTCCATGATCGTGATCGCACCGCTGAAGTCGAAATTCCCGGCCAATGCCTTGGCGCTCATTCCCAGCTGCGTACGCACGCTTTCCCGCACAAGGAAATGATCTGCCAGTAGCTGGTGCAGGTGCGACTTGCCCGTGCCAGGCGGGCCGTACATCATCATATGCATATACGTCCCAATAGCGCCTGCAGTCTGTGCCGCTGCTAGAGCTACATGAAACTCTTCGTTCAGCGGGCCGCGGTACACCGCTTCTAGCAGGCTGTTGAGTCGCACCAGCTGACAGTCGACGAGGCCGAGATTGCTTGCAGGCAGCGCCTGGTACGAGTAGAATGATGGTGGAAGCTTGACATTTGAAAACGGCGACTTGCGTCCTTTTTTCAGATGATTGTAGGCGGCCGCCTGTGCATCAGAACACCCGCCCGCAACGGTTAACGTATTCAGCACTAAGGGTTCCACGCGCCGGCGCAACTGTTGCAGCGAGGTCCACGAATGAACGCAGCACTCCTCCCGGCTCGCGCCGCGAGCCTGCATCATTGCAACCTCTGCCTTGACCTTAGCGCGCCCGTCCCTCATCATCCTCTTGACCGCCTCCTGATTTGCGCCCCCGGTCCCAGCGGTTGGTCGCATCTGCAGCGCCAGCTTGCGCGCCTCTTCGTTTGCCTTTTCAACTGTGTCGCACACGGATGAGCTCAGCAAGAACTCGGCCAGCAGCTCCTGTTCGGGCAATTCCGCCTCGTCGACTAAGTCCTCTACGCGCGGTATCGGAAGGCGCATGTTTACGAATGTTTGTGTTGGCAACATCCCTGGGAGACGCCAATACAGTTTAGGCCAGGGCACTAAAAAACCGACGCCTGGCTTCAAGTAGCTCTCGACGCTTGTAATCTCTGCAGGCAGATTGCTTGGCAGACCGTTTCGCAAGAAGCGCGGGTGCATGAACACTGTTGGATCTAGCAGAGACCCTTCTGTAACTCGATTACTACCAGCGCTGTCGTGCAGGCATTCCAACAGCTCCTCTTGCATGCCCAACGCGCGCACTGACACGGCGTTTGCGTAGCGCTCCAGAGTCTCGCACGCTCGGGCCAGGTGTCGTCTGTAGGTCAACACGTGTACGTCTTTGGTGAACGGGGGGCGCGTCTGAACCTTCGCTTTTTTTTTCTTCTTTTCGAACGCTTTGGCTGGCCGAGCCTTGGCGTGCTTTTCTTCTGGGTTCTGGTTTGCGGTGTCATCGGCATTGGTATCGTCGCCTGCCTCGTCGTCACTGTCCGGATCCACTCCGCTTTCTGGAGTCTGGTAAGCCCCACGATGTTTAAGCAATTTGTTGACGAAGCGAGACACGGAAAAATCAGGGGCATTAATCCATAACCACAGCGCGTGACCTATTGTTTGCTTGTCTTTGTCTAAGATCGCGGAAACGGACATAATTTTGTTTGGGACCCCATTAGAGCCTCCTCGCAGTTTTGGGTGGGTCGCAATAGCCCACCACAGCGCAGCCAGCGAGTTGAAGGCCGAAGTGATTCCGTTGTCCTCGCCCGAGAGGTGTCGGACGCGTCAGAAAGCGAGACGGTAAAGTAACCTGCAGACACATCGCGGCATCGCGGATGAGGTCCGGGCCGCGATCATTCTGGTTGTCAAAAACAGTTTCCGCCCCGAGCTGGTCGTCATCATCATCCTCGTCGTCCTCTTCTCCTGGGTCGTCATCATCGATTGATAAGGTTTTTTTCTGGTTGCTTTTTCTTCGCTACTTTCTGCTTTTTGCGCGGGATCGAGGTGTAAAATGGGTGCGAACCGACGAACCCATTTAACTCAACAGGTTCAGCTTGTACCTGGGCGCTGGCTTTAACCACACCAGCCATCGCTGCCAAGCAAAAAATGAGCAAGCGACAAACAGGTGGCTAGCGGCTGTTGTTTCGCCCCCCGCCTCCTCCGTAACCCTGCCCGCCCCCCTTTTGCAGCCCCCCCAAGATAAAGGCAAAGATTTTGGCAAAAAAGAAAAGGAAGCCTGCCGTTTTTTTTTGAGAGTCTTGACAGATTGCCTTTTTTTTGGGGGTGCGGGGGCCGTTGGCAAAAAAGGCAAAGAGGGGGGTGGGGGGCCGGCCGAGGCCTGTTTGCTAGCTTTAAACAGGATTTGTGGAACCACTACCACATTACCGGTAGAAGCATCATCACGTGGGAATGTCATTAACCAAAGGTCCGGCCCCCCCCCCCCCTCCCCTTGCGCCTTCTGCCCCCACCGAGCTCCCTCCCCTGCCGCCGTTGGCACTGTCGCTTCGAGACGGAATCGTGGGTTGCAAAAAGGTTCGCGTTTGGTTTTATGCAAGTGCATGGGAGCTGGCGGGGGGGGGGCCGGCGCAGCCAGACGAAAAGGCCAGGCCGCAAGTGCCAATTAAAACAAAAACTAAAAGACAGCTTGCTCGTGGCAGGCCGTGGTTTGGAGGGGGGGGGGCCGGCCCGAGAGGGGGGTGTGGAAGAATGCTGCGTATGGGGGAGGGGGGGGGCCGCGCAAGTTATTTCCGGCTGGAGAAGAAAATGTGGGGGGGAGGGGAAAGACGAGAGGGGAAGCGGAAAAAAGGAGGGAGGGGGAGAGAGTGAAGGAAGATTAGAGACTTGTTATACTGCAGCATGTTGAGAATATCATTTTTTGCTTTTCTCTAGAGACATTATCAGCGCTCCTGGTGAATGTCAGAGTCATCCCCGAATAGACTCACTCAAGATGCCAAGAAAGATTCCAGCGCGGCCCGGCTCTTTAAGAGCCGGTTTCAGAATGCGGAAACCATAGGCATAACATCAGACAACTCAGCAGCTGAGGCACCTGGCGAAGCAGACGCTCCAATTTGTGCGGGGAACGAGCTCGTGAATCACCAAAAGAAGAAGCGCCGGCTGGACGAAGGCGACCAGAGCGACCAGAAGCGCCCACGACACGACACTGTCGCACCGGTGTCGTCCGCTGTCCAGTTGTGGCGGAAAAAGCCGAGCCGTTTGTGTCAAAGAGGCCGGGAGTCAAGATGCTTCAACATTATGGATCTGCTTTTAAAGTTATAGATGGCCAACGCTTGGTGTTCAAAGAATGGCGTGGAGGGCAGGAATCGGCCGACCGGCCGGCGTTTGAAGAATGTTACACGCTGGAAAACCTCGCGACGGTGGCGACAATTTCCAGAGACCGTGATTGGCCGACGGTATGTGCACGACACGGCTCCGCCCTAACAGCCGGCAAACAGGCAAAGGTTGATATTGTCCAGGAGACTAAGCTGCAAGAGAGAAAAGAAAAGGAAAAGCAGGAAAATGGCCAGGAGGCTAAACTAAAAGAAAAGCAAGCGAAGCAGCCGGGCGCCACGGCACAACGCGCGGCTTTGCTTAGAATGGGGCAGGTCTTGACTCACCAGCAAGGCGGGCGGGCCTACCAATTAAAAATCGGTATGGGGGGCGGTCTCTTCTGCCGAGCAAGCAAACGGCCGCAGGGCTGGACCTACTGGAATTTTGCGTGTCTGTTTTGTTTGAGGGAAGATTTGACTGTTGCTTCGGGCAGACACTGGGCAGAAGGGGGCGAGAAGCGGTTCAAGCTATGCGCACCCCATGCTAGGGAGAACAGCTCATACCAAGTGCAAAGGCCTTGCATTGATTGCCCTCTTGAGTCAAAGAAGGAGGCTGCCTTTTCGGACGAACAAGGACGGCACAGCAGGCTCTGCAGCGTGCACGCGAAAGCAAAAGGGTGTTACAAGCTTTTAAACCCGTGCATGGCTTGGCACCGCAGAGCCTGTTTTTGCGGTCCCGCGCGTCGGCAAAGTGAGCAGATCTTTTGCTGCCTTCCGGACAGATCTCGCAGGGCTGCTGCGGCGCTTTGTAAGACCCGAGCTGCTTCGCATGGATGCTACAGAGCTTTTTCGCCCGCCCCTGCTCATCGGGAAAGCTAGCTTGCTTTTCGGACCCGGCTGGACATGCTAAGCTTATCGGGAGCTATCAGGTTTTAAACCCATGCGTAGCCTGTCCGGCTGGCGCCAAAAGATCAGCTGTCTTTGCAGACGAACGAGGGCGCAAAAACCGCCTGTGTGGTAAACGCTCTAAGCAAGTTGGGTCACACGAGGTGCTAAACCCATGCGTAGCCTGTCCGGAAGGCTCCAAAAGATCTGCTCACTTTGCTGACGAAGGAGGGCGCAAGAAACGCCTCTGTGCTGAACACTCCAAGCAAGCTGGATCGTACGAAAAACAGAACCCGTGCGTCGACTGCCCGCCAGGCGCGGAGGTTAGGGGGGCAAGCTTTCCTGACCAAAGTGGCGAGCCAAAACAGCTGTGTGCGCAGCACGCGTTTGCGCGCGGGCTGATTCCTAAGCCAGCCGCCGGCTGCTCGATCGCGGCGTGCAGGTTGTGGGACAGGCTCGAACACGCACTGGGCTGCCAGATCCAGCACAAGCACTTTGTGAACGGCAGCGACAGCCCGCAGGGGTCCGAAACCCAAGTCCCGGGCACGAAGTTGCTGTTGGACGGCTACGACGCGGCGAACAACTGCGTGTACGAGTTCCACGGAAACGCATATCACGGTTTCCCCCCCGGGCATCCCAAGTACGCCGAGGGCCGGTCGCCTGTCAGAGGACGTCTCAACCGAGATTTGTACCGGGAGACGATGGCCCGCATGTACTACCTTCGACAAAAAATGCCGGCCGGCTGCCAGGTCTTCTACGCGTGGGAGCACGAGTACGAGAAAATCAAGGACAAGCCGCTTGCTACTGCGTCGGCAATCTTGCACGAGCTGCCGCCGGGCACGGGCGACGAGTCAGATTCCGACGACACGGTCTAGAGCGCTGATTTAATAAAAGCACACGATTTCGCTGAGGACACTGGCGACGGCAACTCGGAAGTAGCCTTGACGCTGCACAGTCGTGGTACTGGTGGAATAGTTCTGACGGTGGCGAAAATTCCAAAACATTTGCTTTAATTTTTTTTTGGTGACTAGAAATTAAACTGCAGGTTTCAAAAAAAATCCAACGCTTTTTTTTCCGGGGCTAGTACTAAATCTAAGATGTTTCAACGAAATTGTTGGAACAAATATTACGACCCAGGGCCCAACTCCGGTGGGCCTGCCGTTGGCAGAGGCTCTAGTTGCTGGGGTGCCCCTTCATGGGGTTCGGCGAGCAGGTGCTTCTGGTAAACACGGCGGCAGCACCTGCGCGTGACGGTCTGCCCCAGCCCTTTGAGCAGAGAGAGCTGACCCATCAATAGCAGCAGCACCACGAACGGATCGGCGCGCCCGTGCCGCTCGCACAGGTATGGGCCAAACAGGGAGTCTGGATATTTTTGCGCGAGGGCTGCGACCTCTTGTTCACGGGAGCCTTCGTAGCGGGTGCTCAGCCAGGGGCCCACCGGTAGCATTAAATCAGGCACCCCATTCTCGTTCCAATGGCAAAAGTAGTCCGCGCTGCAAGCTTTGGGAGGTATAGGGAATATTTCATCATTCCAGGCTGACCAGCTCTGCTGTGCAGCATCGTACTTCTGACCTCTATAATTCACGTCGGAAAAGGTGCAGCCAAACGACTCTAGTGTCTCGTTGTTGTACCACACCTAGCACACAAAATTACATTCTGTGTGTGTTCGAATTCTTTTGTGTGTAATGTTGCAAGCTAGTTTTTTTTTGGGTGCTTGGAATAATATGTTCAGGGGGGTGACCTCGTAAAAGATTTCGAGAGCTTTGGCCTCGTTCTCGTGTGTCCACGCAGTCAGCGCCGCGGCAGTTTCGGCGGATGTCATGCCAGGCACGTTCTTGAACTTGAAGTAAGCGTTAGTAATATAGACGTCAGTTTCTGGATCCCAAGAGGTCTCCAGCTCGAATTCACCGGCTGGCAGCCATCCTGCCAGTAATCTTGTAGCTCGTAGTAGCGCCCACCGTACTCGACGTAGTAGATAATCAGAACAGAAGAACTTAGCAGCACAAACAGCAAAAAGCAGAACGAGATCTGCAGTCGATTGAGGAAGCCCCGCACTTGTGGTGGCTTCTGGACCTCCAAGTCAAACAGCGACATTGATTTGTGCCAAGAGAGGATTGTACGCGCACGGGATTTGTGTGAAAGGCTTTACGAGTGCGGTGGGAGAGACAGGCTTCGGGGATTGCGGGAGGGGGGGGGGGCCGCGAAGCTCAGAGAAGGCCAACAGACTGTGCGTGCATAGGTGTAGGGGGGGGGGGGGGGGGGGGCCGCACTGCCACATCCGGCCCCCGCCCCCCTCCTCCATCTCCACGGACCGATTGACTCCTGAGGAAAAAAAATGAAAGGGGGAGGGGGGTAGAGCAGCCGCTTCCTCGGTCGCGTTCCGTTCAAAGCATCCTGCGGCGAAAAAGAGCAAATGCCGCAATTTGCGCAAAATCAGACATTCGCTTTTTTTGCCGCAAATTGCGGCACGCAACGAATTTTTTTTTTCGGCGAAGGACATTTCTGCAAGGACGAAATGTCTAAGAAAATTTTTTGGGGAAACGGGGGCGGGCGGGGAGAAATTTTTCTAATTTTTTTCCCCGCCCGCTCGCCTTTCCCGAAAATTTTCCTTTGACATTTCGTTGTTGCCGAAATCGCCAAAAAAAATTCGCTGCGTGCCGCAATTTGCGGCAGAAAAGGGCGAATGTCGGTTTAGGTTTAAATTACAGAGCTTTTTGCTTTGGGTAAAAAAAATGGCCAGGAGGACCTCGCTGCGTTCGAATCTTGCTTATGCTCGCTTCTATGTTGTCCTTCTTCCGTGCCTGTGTTTGGCAGTAGCTCTGCTCTGGTTCTTGTTTGTGTTCGCTACCAGCGCGCTTTGGGTCTGGCGCCGGCTG
>WBZZ01003492.1:22500-45453 GCA_019918135.1 Paulinella micropora
AACCTAGCGAAAAAGAGAGAAGGACAAAAAAAGAATTGGACTGAGAGGCCTGTTGTCCTTTTCACTCCTCAGTTCGTAATAGAACAAGTAAATTCAATACGAAACCATTTCAAAAAGAAAAAAGCAGTTATCATTAACAGCGAAGGTGTGCTTGATAAACAAAAGAATAATGAACTAAACAAAAGGATTATCAAAATCTTCCCTTGGCTATCGGAATACACACAGAAAAGCAGTATGTTGCGGAAACTATATGCTAGTTTGTCGTATAGTAACTTTGCTAATCCAAAATTAGAGAATTTTAATACATGGGTGAGCAATGTATTGGGGCACGGCGATATGCTCACTAGTTTTAGCTATAGTTGGGTTAATGTGGCAGACCCTGAAGAAATTAAGGCAGAAGGAATCAAGACTGAACTTGAGGAGTTGAGACGAAAGATAGATTTATGTCTGAATTTAAATAATACTATGGGCCGGTCCGCCGGGGCCGCTGGCCGCCCTGCACGCTATGCTCAGAGTACGGATAGAGCGGCACGAGGTCTGCCCAGGAGCTACTGACGAGTGCCTGTGCACTCAGGACCAGGACTGGGACCAGGACCGGAACCAGGACTGGGTGTGCGCGGGGTCCGTCAACGTAGTCACTCGCCTGACGACTGCTTATGTCGTGCGAGCCGGCTACGAGTACCTCAGCGAGGCCGAGCTAGCGGCCCGCCGTGACTGGGCCAACGCGCTGGCCACGGAAGAGGTCGGCGTCAGGCATTTGCTGTACGGGTGGGCCGTGCCGTACGACGTGGCCACGTTTATGCAACAGCTGCGTGCGTTTAATGACGAGCAACTTCAGTACAAGGATACGTGCCGCGAGATCCCGCTGCTGGAAGGCTCCCTGTTTGAGCCCGAAAGCAAGCAGTGGGTCTGGCTTAAGTATCCGTACTGGTTGCAACATGCTGGCAAGATCTTTGCTGCAAAGCTAGCGGCTGAAACGCTCGCGGCTGAAGGGCCCGCAGCCGAAGGGCCCGCGGCCGAAGAGCCCGTCGAGCGCAAGTTCTATCTTATCCGGCATATCCTCCCCTTGGGCCAGATGGTCAGCAGCCTGCTGGCCTCCCGGAAGTCACAGCGCGAGCACCAAAGCGTCTTGCAGTCGCTGCACGGCACTCTGCTTCGGTACGTGCAGCTGCTGCGCAAGACAGAGCCGGACAAAGCCTACGGCTGCCTGGACCTGAGGTTTGATAGTATGTTGCAGGTCCAAGAGAGAGGGGGCCCTGTCGTGAGGCTGATCGACGTAGAGCCGTACGACAGGTGGACCCTTCCTTTAGCCAAACCCATTGCGTGGAGAGAATCGCTCCGATTGCACAGTGATGCCGCCTGGGCGCTGGCCCTGTACCTCTTCACGGTGGCTAACTCGGTAGCTAACCTGTTGATTGATATGGAGCGCGAAAGCGTCCCCTGCGTGCCGGAGGGCTCGGCGAGGGGTGATGATCCGCCGCCGGGCTTTTCCTGCCCTTTCGAGGAAGCGGTGAAGGTGCTGAGGGAAGAGGCGGAGAAGGTCGGGGGGAAAGGCAGCGCAGCAGTAGGCCTGGCCGAGGCTCTGCATCTGCTGGCCGAAGTGCAGTGGACAAACACGACCACCCCCGGAGGCTTCTTGGAGCGGATGGAGCGCTACGTGCACCGAACGCTAA
The DNA here is from genome assembly GCA_019918135.1 of Paulinella micropora. Taxonomy (NCBI): domain Eukaryota; phylum Cercozoa; class Imbricatea; order Euglyphida; family Paulinellidae; genus Paulinella; species Paulinella micropora. Next base: position 24,174 of record WBZZ01003492.1, read on the forward strand.
AGCCCAAAAAAGGGTAAGAAGAAGAGGAGAAAAGAAGGAACCCCATCGCGTATGCGTTCCGCCTGGAGTACGAAGGAGGCAAGTCGACCAACCTGGCTGGCTTGGACAATCTCATCAGCAGCCTGGCTTTCTACGCACTGGCCTGCCACTGCTGCTGGCGCCTGAAGCCAAAGTCGATCCAGAAGCTGAAAGCCAAGCTCGACAGCCTGCAGCAGAAGAAGAAGAGCTCTCTGGCGGCCGACACGCAGGGCCCGGACGGGCCGCGCCCCCTCAAGAAGGTCAGGGCCCAAACCTGAGAGGCACGCCGAGTGGCCCGCTCCGGAAGGGAAAAGGGAGCGAAAAAGCAGTGCCTCTGCCCCGCTCCATCCCCCCGCGCCTCGCGGCGGCGCCGCCTACGCGGTGGCCATCGCCGCCGCCCCGGGCGCCTCTAGCGCCGCCGCCGCCCCGGGCGCCTCCAGCGCCGCGGCTGGCTCGGGCGCCGCGGCCACTGGCTCGGCAGCCCCGCCGTGCCGGCGGCGCCGCGAGGCGCGGAACGTTTCCGTCTCGCACGCCAGCCCGTGCGCGGCCAGCTCCTGTTGGTTGAGGAGGGAGGCCTGGTTGCGGATCTTGCTCAGGTTCAGTTCCAGCTGCAGGCGCTCAATAAAACAGTCCAGTACTAGCAACTTGATATCGACGTGCCGGCGCTGGCCCATGCGGCACGCGCGCTTCTCGGCCTGCAGCAGGTCCCCCCCCGTTCCAGGTCAGCTGGAAGAAAAAGACGTGGTTGGCGGCCGTCAGGTGCACGCCCTGCCCCGCCGCCAGAATGCTCAGGACCGCGGCCTGGCAGCGCGGGTCGTGTTGGAAACGCCGGATGAGTTCCGGCCGCTTGGGCTGCGGCGTCGTGCCCGTGAGGGTGATGAAGCGGTCGGCCGCCGCGCCGTCGTCGCCGTCCCACGTGTGCTGGAGCAGCAGCCCCTGCAGCAGCTCCACGAAGCTGTGGTTGTGGCAGAGCAGCAGGCACTTGTGGGGGGGTTGGGCCCGCTCGCGCAGCAGGGGGCGCACGTGCCGCTTGAAAAGGCGCGCCGCCATCCGGGCCTTGATCCGCATGGCGGCCTGGTAGTACAGGCTAAAGGACAGGATCTTGCACAGGCGGCGGAACGGGGGGGGGGGGGTGGGGGGTGCGCTCCCGGCCGGCGCGGCACTCCCGTCCTCCCCCTCCGGGCGCCCGGGCGGCGCGGCGCTCTCGTCCTCCAGGCGCCGCCGCTTGCGCGCCGGCACCAGCGCCGACGCGGCGGGGGGCGCCACCCCCGGGGGCGCCCGGGCCGGCAGCCCCCCGAACTCCAGCAGGCACGCCTGCCAGCCCGCGCCACCGGCCGGCGCGGCCGGCACGGCGGCGCCAGGGGGCTCGGGCTCCCCGCCGTCTCCCAGCAGCTCGGTGACCTGGGCCGCTGCCTCTGCTTCCTGCTGCCACAGCCGGGCCAGGCGGGCCTGGTGTGCGGGCCGGAGCTCGCACCACACGACCGTGCGCCTAAACGTGAACTCGCCCTCCGCGCGAGCGTCGTCCGCGCCGGCGAACACCTGCACCCCGCACTCGCGGCCCAGCCCCTCCCCCGTGAACAGGCACAGCTTGGACAGCCGCTGGTACAGCTCGCCCAGGTTCGTGGAGCCCCGCGCGTCCAGCACACGTATCGGCCGGCCCGTGGCGCGGTCGAAGCCCCGGCGCACGTACTGCCCCCCGCAGTAGCGCAACACGAATTCCTCGTACGTCAGCGCGCCCCGCGGCATGCCGGGCCCGCGCTTGTTCCAGACGCTGTCGGGGCAGAGCAGCCGTAGTTGCGGCCTTAGGTGCCGTGTCCGGTTGGCGGGGGTCCCGGTCAGGCAGAGACAGAAGGGCACCTGCTGCTGGTTGAAGTGGCTCAGCACCGTGAAGGCAATCTTGCTGCGCGGGTTCTGCAGGCGGTGGCTCTCGTCTACCACCAGCGAGCCCAGGCGCAGGCCCTGGAAGCGGCCGGCCGCGGCCAGCGCGCTGACCATCTCGTACGACATGATGTACAGCAGCGCGCCCGGCAGCGGGAACAGGTCGCGGCCCTCCTGGATGACGCACACGTGGCTGGGCGGATCCGGGGCGCCGGGCGGCGGAGCGTCTCGCAGGCGCCGGTAGGTCTCCGGGCGGTGCCGCATGCCACACCACCGGTCGGCCTCCTGGAGCCAGTGCGCACAGTTCGAGGCCGGCGACAGCACCAGTGCGGGGAAACTCTTCTCCTGGCTCAGCCGCGTCAGGATGTGCATCGCTATGGCGGTTTTGCCCCGGCCCGGGGGCAGCGCCAGCAGCGCCCTGCCCCTTTTGCTCAGCGCATACTGCACCGCCTCTTCCTGCAGGCGCGTCAGCCTGGGCCGCCGGGCTTCTGGCCGCTGCTGGAACATGGTTTTTGGTCAGATGGTTTGTTTTCCACACACATCGATAAAAAATCATTAAGCAGAAGTAATTGAACACATGCATATGCTATCTACTCATTTACATAACACACAGTACATGAGCACATTCTGAAGCTGAGAAGTACAACACACATTTTCTGACTTCTGGACTGCCATCTTTTCCTCAAATTACCACAGAAAATGATTGAATTTCCGGGAATTTTTCCAAAAAATAGTCAGAAATAGCCCAAACTCCAGGAAAGATCTACTCTTAAACCAGGAAAGCTTGTTCAAAAAGGTTTATACATTTAGAAAGTCACATCTTCAACTAGTGCCCACCAATTTTTTCCACCCTCTTACCTTATAAAAAAGTAATTCCTTTTAATAAATACGTATTACCGTTAACACTTGAAAAATAAATCAAATTCAAAAGTAAAAAAATTCTTTCCGTCCATAGATTCAGATTCTTTCTTGCCGGGGGGAGAGCCCCCCGGACCCCCTCTTTCCCTTCGACAGGATACGTTGAATTGCAGAAGGTGCCGCAAGGGGCACCTGATGACAAAAAACCTCAACTTTTTGGTGTTGGTGCCACCCGCGACCAGAACGGGTACGTACAATCGCAGGGCTCCCCCGGACCCCCCCCCCCCCTTTCCTTTCGACAGGGTACAGTAAGGTTCGGTGAAAAGTCGCAGTGGGAGGGGGGGGGGGTGACTAAATGAACTTTTCGTTGAGTCTAGTTAAAATTAAGTCCCACCCCCTGAGATGGCAATCAGACACCAGCCACCTTTGTTTTTGTAAAGGGTGGCACCTTTAGCATGTTTCCATGTCTTCTTTTTTGAACGTTGTGAGGACCAAAGTGACATATCCGGTACCAAAATAATGACCTGGAAAAAACCAGTGGATGCAAATTTGGCGAATGGTTTATATTAACAACCCACAAGTGAAGATCTTCATTTTTATGTATAGTTAGGAATTCATATTTATAATATTTTGATACTACTAAAAAGATTTGATTTAGGGTAGGGGTGGGTCTAAAAATCTAATTTTTTGAGTCTAGTCAAAATAGGTAGGTTTACGACAAATGGCATTCGTTTAAGACGCAAGGGGGTAGGCCTGCTTTCGACCAGTGGCGCTTTTTGGCATTGAAGATACAGGCTTTTTCACGTTACTTGCGGATATGTCTTAAGTTTGAGACGGGCCGTTTCCACTCCCCATGAAGTTCACAGGGGTCTGTGACTGCAAAAATATATCTGCACCTACAGTTCACATTTTTTCTACGTCCCCCTTTCTTTCTTCTTTTCTTTGTGTGTGTCTCTTTCTTTCTTGATATTCTTTCTTGCCTCCGGATCCATTCCTTCTTTCCAATCCTTTACCCTTTCTTTCTCTCTCCCTTGCTTTCTTCCTTCGACTTCCTTTCACCAATCTTCTCCCGTCTATAGCTATCCAGTTTTCTTTCCTCTTTTTCCCTCTTTCTTTCTGAAAACGAAAAAAAGAAAGAATAGAAAGAAAGAAACAAACAAAGAAAGAAAGAAACAAAGAAAGAAAGAAAGAGAGAGAAAGCAAGAAAGAAAGAAAGAAAGAAAGAAGGAATCTCGAAAGAAAGAAAGAAAGAAAGAAAGAAAGAAAGAAAGAAACGAGAAAACATCTGATCATGAACTCTCGATCGTGTCGTTTTCGGCATCCTGTTCTCACCCACGTGCACTCGATCACTACAAATAAAAAGAAAAAACCATTCCACCCGCCATCAGCCATTTTTGACCACTGCAGCTGGGTACCGGATACCACTCTGTGACATCTTTAAAACACATCACTAGCACACCCCAAAACACATCACAATGACTACTCCAAGCCGTGCAATTTGTCGACTGTCTTAAGGAAAAAAATTTACCCGGATCTTGGGGGAAGGACCCAAGCCGTAAAATTTGTCGACTGTCGTAAGGAAAAGGGCTCCCTGCAAAATTAAGTCGCACCCGCTCTGCGACTTTTCACCGACCGAACCTTACTGTACGTTGAATTGCCGGAGGTGCCGCAATGGGCGCCTGGTAGCAAAAAACATCAATTTTAGGTGTGGGTGCCACCCACGACCAGAACGGGTACGTACAATCACAGGGCTAAGCATCAACATCGAGTCTGGGGTTAGCCACCCTGCAAATATGAGCTCCCAACTCCTCCTGGCTCCGACAAACCATGATTTATTCCGACAGGGGTGCGGAAATGCTGAGGTGGACGGGGGGGGGGATACACAATTTTCATTTTCCCCCACCCCCCAAACCCCCCACCCCCTTCACCAACACCTTTCAGGGATAATAATAATAATAGTAATAATAATATATATATTGATCTGTCATGGCTGAGCCCGAGGGCCATGCGCCTCCATCCCTCGACCCAACAGGGACTACAGTGAGTATGTTGGGGAGGGAAGAGTGACTCTAACCATCCTGCATAGAAGGCCCCAAAAGGAAGTCCCTACTACCCGCACAGTGTCGGGTACCTTGCAGGAAATCAACTACAAATGATTGATCTTCCCCGCGTGAGAGCTCCACGAGACTGGGTAGGTCCCGCATGGAGGTACTCACAGGGGTAGCAGACATTTGATGCGGTCTGCCAGCGCATGAGGACGTTTTGTGGTAAGTGTCTGGGACGCCTCGAAACCCGTCACCACCCCTAGATCTCGGAATGTAAATACCCCTTTGATCCCACGTGGTGTATGTCTTATAAAAAACAACACAACGACATGGCCTCGGAACCAACGCAGCAACATAGCCTCGGAACCCACATCGACATAGCTTCGGAACCCACACAACAACAGAGCCTCGGAACCAACACAACAACATAGCCTCGGAGCCAACACAACAACATAGCCTCGGAGCCAACACAACGACATAGCCTCGAAACCAGTGGGACGAGGCCCAACCACCTCCTCTTCCCGTGGGGTGCCATACTGTGCACCCCTCCATAATAATAATAATAATAATAATAATAGTGCTTCTCTGTCAATGGCTGATGCATTTCTGCACATGCGCCTCCATCGTCTCACCCGTGAGGGGAGTACGAAGAATTGACGATAAGCTCTAATGACACCCCCGCAAGGGCAGTTCCAACACTTCCAGACGGGCCGGTATGTTCAATGAAAATACTGGTCCAGACGGATCGGTATGTTTAATGAAAATACTGGTGGCACCGACGGGAATCGGGCTGGCGACAGGGCCCAGATGGTAGAACTTGACCACTGGGCTATCACGGTGTCCATAAATAATAATAATAATAATAATAATAATGATAATAATAATAGTGTATCTCCTGCCAATTGCTGAGCCAAAAGGCCATGTGCATCCAGTCCTCCATTCCATAAGGAAAGTCTCCACACCAATCGGTGGAATAAAGGAAGTGACGGCATAGAACATTACTCTAGAAGCTTTATACCAATCAGCCCATGGAAAGGACCGATGGCCTATGTACTCCCTGATAATAATAATAATAATAATAATAATAATAATAGTGCTTCTCTGTCAATGGCTGATGCAAATCTGCACATGCGCCTCCATCGTCTCACCCGTGAGGGGAGTACGAAGAATTGACGATAGGCTCCAATGACACCCCCGCAAGGGCAGTTCCAACACTTCCAGACGGACCGGTATGTTCAATGAAAATACTGGTGGCACCGACGGGAATCGAACTGGCAACAGGGCCCAGATGGTAGAACTTGACCACTGGGCTATCACGGTGTCCAAATAATAATAATAATAATAATAATAATAATAATAATAGTGCTTCTCTGTCAATGGCTGATGCATTTCTGCACATGCGCCTCCATCGTCTCACCCGTGAGGGGATTACGAAGAATTGACGATAAGCTCTAATGACACCCCCGCAAGGGCAGTTCCAACACTTCCAGACGGGCCGGTATGTTCAATGAAAATACTGGTCCAGAAATAGACCGGTATGTTCAATGAAAATACTGGTGGCACCGACGGGAATCGAACTGGCGACAGGGCCCAGATGGTAGAACTTGACCACTGGGCTATCACGGTGTCCAAAATAATAATAATAATAATAATAATAATAGACTTATCAGTCAATTGGCCTTTGATCCTGTCGGACATGTGCCTCCATTGGTAGCACGGGACCGTTCGGTGACGCGGCTCCGCTCCAAAGACTCGACTGGCAGTGCAATGTGCAAATGAGCGTGCTGTGCATGTGCAAGTGGGTGCAAGGAGTGAGAGGAGTTATCTGCCGAGAAGAAGTCCGCGACGCTGCGCTGACCTCCACCTACAACAGATCTAGCTAGACATTCTACCTGACTAGGCCTTCCCCTCCTTCTACCCACCTCCTGAACGACCGTGAGGTCGATCACCTCCTCCTCCTCCTCCGCCCCCTCAGCCTCCCTGGTCTGCGCCTCCAACTCCTCCCACTCCTTCCAGATGGTGGCAACAAACCTTCCTAACTCCTCCTCCACCTCTTCTGGGACAGGGATAAACAAAACGCCGAGCATCGCCGCCATCTTTTCATCCTCCCCCTTCAGCCATTCCTCTTTGAAGAGCCTCATCTCCTCCTCTGCCTCCCGCAGTTCCCTGTGATAAAGCCCTCCTCGATTCAGCATGAGGGGCCGCCGGGCTTGCGCCTCATCGATAAACTTAAACAGTGCCTCACGAGAGCTCGCAAACGTTGGGCAATGCAGCAGGAAGTGACGTAACGACTCGTTAACCTCAGTGCCACACAAGGCGAAACAGCTTGAGCAGTCCGGCGAGCATGAGCCAAATTTGGATCGGTAGAGGCGAAGGCGATTGTTGCAGCTCAACAATCGCCTTCTGATAAGGTTGTGACTTCCCCCCTCCAGCGCCCGCCAACGTGGGAAAGCAGAGCGGGAAGACATCTGGCTAAGCAGCACCCTAAGCCCATCAGAGGGCTTAGCCTGCCGCTCCCAGCCAGCTACTTCCTGCCGGACAGACCATTGCTTTACCACCTCGTTCCAGTTCGCCAGAGCGGCCCGCCAGTCCTTATCATCTACCGTGCCATCTTCGTTCACGACCCGCTTGAGCGCATCCAAGCCCTCCCGCAGCCTGTGATCTGCTAAGATCAAATTTTCCGTATCTTCCTTCCATTTGCACCGACCCGTGTTGTAAAGCCTGCGTGTTAGCGCTGTGTTGCCCAGTAACTCGATGCGCCCTAGGAACCGAAGCCGGGCCGCCTTGGCAAGGATGCTAAAACTCGGCGTGCGGCCTAAACCCCTGGTGATGCAGCCGCTTGTGCGCGTACCAACACCCAAGATGACCCGCAGGGGCGCTACCAACGCGCCCTCCAGCTTACTCAGCTTGTTGGCGCCCGGCAGATCCCAAAAAGCCGATGCGTAGAGCAACTTTGCGCCAACCATTTGCTGCCAATTCATCAGCCGAAGACGCGCTGGAACTTCATGGGCAATCCAGAGGGGGTAGCAGGCAGCCGTTCCCGATACAGTGATTTCCGCCGCCCGCTTCGCTTGCGGTTTATCGGAGAGGGTGTCCGTGAGCAGAACTCCCAGGTATTTGTAGTGGTCGGTGACGTTGAGAACCTTGCCCCGGAACCTCACGCATGGGGGCGACTTTTTTGACTTGGCGTGCCCGTATATCGGCATGACTTCCGTCTTGCCCGGTTTCAGGTTGATTTCAAGCCGATAGTCCTCCACGAATGTCGCCACGACATTTACAATCTGTTGAAGCTCCGTGACACTATGCGCAATTACCGCAACGTCGTCGGCGTAAAGCAGGGTCCGTATGTCTTCGATGCGGTTGAGGTCCTCGATCTCCAACTCTTTCGCGATTCGGACCGTTAGCTCATCCATGAAGACGTTGAACAGCGACGGTGACAACGGCGACCCTTGCTGAACTCCCATCTCTTCCAGCACTTCACCAGTGAGTTCGCCATCGACTAGCACTCGCGATGACGTTCTTCGGTAAAAACGCCGCAGAATGCAATAGAACTTGCCCTGTACCCCCATCTGGGTTAGCCTCTGAAACAACCCGGCCCGCCAAACCGTAGGGAATGCCTTTCTCAGATCCACGAACAAAACGAAAGAACGGAGGCCAGCTTGTTGTCTAAGGCGCAGACGCTCCTTAAGGACAAAAATCTGGTCCCCCGTACTACGTTTTGGCCGGAACCCACCCTGCTCTGGGCGCAGCCTGCCCGGCTGATCGATGAAAGCCGTAAGCCTCGCCGCCATAAGGGACAGATACATCTTAACCAGACAGCTCAGAATCGCGATGTCTCTCCAATTTTCCGGATCGGTTGGGTCGCCTCCTTTTGGGATGTTGACGATAATCGCTTTGCCCCAGTCGCTGGGGGTGTATTCGCACGATTTCAACCAGTTGAAGAAGCGCACCAGAAAGCTCACAATCCGCGTGCCTCCGTACTTGAGCATCTCGTTCTTGATCTTATCCAGTGAGCACGCTTTGTGATTCTGGAGATTTTCCTGGCAGAGCTCCACTTCCTTCTCGGTGTAATCATAGTCCAGCGGGCCCGTCTCAGTCCGGATCTCCTCGGCTTGCGCCATGGCCTCGAATTGGTCGCGCAGGTTGTCGTTATACTGGAAGGTTTCGCGGGCCTTCCGCTCGGGCTCAATCCGCGCTGCTTCCTCATCAGAACCGACTTCCTCTACACATGCATCCTCCAAAAACTGGTTTTCTTTGGGGACCACCATACGTCGGCGGTATTCTTCCCATTCTTGTAGTTTTTCCCGGAGTGTGCATGCCAGAGTGCCATCGGGCTTCCGAACAGGAGCAGAAGTTTTCGACCGCCGAACCCCGCCCAAACGCTTTGACAGCTTCCAGTACGTGGCCATGGTAGCGCTCCTGAAGTTGGCAGCGGTGTCATTCTGGACCCGCTTCCACGCTTGCTCCTTCTTCTCCTTGCATAACCTTCTGACCGCCTTCCTCGCTTCTTTATATCTTTGCCAGGCCTCACGGTTGGCCTCATTCCTTCGCCAGAGGCCGTATGCCTCTCTCCGTCGCGCAATCGCTTCCCTAAGACTCTCATCAAACCATGCATTAGTAAACCCTGGCCTAATCACCCGAACTCCCAAGACCACGGCTGCGCCCGTGAAAGCTCGGACCTCATCCTGCGGATGCCATGGGGTTGCTCTGGCGGAGGGTTATGGGGTGGTGGGTACACGTGCACGGGCCTGTCACTCTGTGCTCTCGGTAGATGACTCACTTGCAGCGTTTATCGGACGCAGGGTGGTTTGCCACGACACCTACCTCGATGATGCACAGCGGGTCCTGCCTCGTGCCTGGTTACGGATGCAGGTGAGCGTTTGTGTGTATTCCTATACATACGTACACGTATGCTTTTTAAGGGTTGAGCTTTAAATAACCCCACCTGGGTCCTCATTTATCGAGTTTACAACTCGATCAATGCGGCACCGGGGTCCCATACCACTTATGTCAGGTTCTTATGCGAAGAGCGCGGCCGCTAGTGCTGGCCCTATGGGTCAAGGCGGTAATCCTTCAGGTTTAGACGTTCCCCGTGGGAGTGCGCCTGCGGGTGGCGATGGCTACTCGGCCGGGGTGGGGTGGTCGAGTGCTCGCGTACCTGACGGGCAACCTGAATCACGTAGAGCCAGCAATCCTGCTGCATCTCGATCACCCTCCCCAACCTCGGAAGAGAAGTCACGTCCGGAAAGGTCTGGTCACGGCGTGTGGCAAGCGGTACCGCCACCGAGGAGGTGGCGGAGGAAGGTACGAAATGAGCTGGATAAGAGATGTTGCATAGTATGGGGGCTATCGCATGTCTCTCAGACAGTGGTCATGGCGCGAGAGCTCCGAATTCTCGGTCTCGGGGAAGTCGAGGTGGAATTCGCGGGCAGAGGTAGTGGGCGACATTTGCGGATTAAATGTGCGTCTTGTGAGGAGGCGGAGAAGATGGTGCGGCTGCTGCGGGAGCGTAAGTTCTTCACGGGAAAGGTTCACGTTGCGACGGGTAGGACTTTCCGGGAAAGAGAGAAGCAGCGGGCTGCATGGGGGGGTGCCCAGTATGTAGAGATGCAGAGGGAGCTTCGCAAGCAGGGGTTTGGCTACTGGGTGCTCGACGTGGAAGTCGACGAGCCCAGGGCGAAGCCTCAAGCGGTGAATCTCCCTTGGCGGAGTGGGGCGGGATGCGGGAGCTGGAGGAGCTGGGGCGGAGGGTGCAGGATGGGCCGTGGAGGGTGGCGGAGGGCTCCAGGCGGGCTCAACCGAAGCGCAGGCATCGGCATCAGCTTCGTTCTTCCCAATTTGTGAAAGGCTTCCCACTGAGGGTGGCCTCACATAATTGGCAAGGCAAAGTGGGTGCGGATAGCCCAGGCTTTGGGGAATGGCCGGAGCACTACAAGGGGCGAGGCTGGGTGATCGTCGGAGTCCAGGAGCACAACCTATCGTCTCAGAAGGTGGAGAAGCTCCAAGTCGACGGCTTCGCAGTCCTCGGCAAAGCGGCTGCAACTGGTTCGGGCTCGCGTCTCTTGGGGGGAAGTCTTGACGTTGGTGGCCAACTATCTGGCACCGTGCGCTACCATTGTACAGGCGCCTGTTCCACACCCACAGCAATTGTGGGTGAGGCTGTCGTCTGGGAGCGCGACGGCGTCGGATGTGTTCGTCGGCAACGGCTACTTCCCCCAAGAAAATCAACGAGAGGAATCTATTGCAGCCTATGAGGCGTGGCAGGCGGTCGTCTCCTACTTCGCCACCAAAGGTCATGTGGTTACGGTTGGTGATGCTAATGCTAAGCTGGGGCCCGCCAGAATAGCGCGGGAGGAGGGAGTGGTGGGCCTCTTTGGCGAGATAGATGAGAGGGGTAGAGGGGTTAGGAGTGAGAATGGTGAGTTGCTGGCTGCGATGCTTGTTGCCACGGGGTTGCGCAATCTCAGTGGGTTTTTGCAACCACGGGGGGACAAATATTGGTGGTCTAGGCAGGAAAATGTAGGTGGACGAAGGCATCTACTGGATTACATCTGCGTCTCTTCCGAGCTGGCGGAGGAGGCAAGCTTCGGCGTCGACGAGGTAGACCTTGATACCGACCACAAAGCTGTGTGGGCGGAACTGGTCTGGGGGGACAGCCACCCCCCAAAAAGCAGGTAAAGAGGTACAAAGCATTCAAGGCAGAGCGCTTGATAGGCAGGGTAGTTGAGGGTAAGGAGAGTGAGCTGTCTAAGCTTAGGTTGAAGTACGACGAGACCTTTGCAGCTGGTATATCGGGGCTGTTGCCAGATGGCCTCCCAGATCTATCAGCAGTGGAGGACCCGGATGAGCTTCAGCAGGAGGTAGATAGGGTCGCTAGCTTAGAGGGTGAGCCAGGAGCCCCGCTCCGGTCCGTCGTTACTTTCGTCATTTAGTCGTTTCAAGGCTTGTGGTAAGGTGTAGGGCCTCTCGCCTTCGTACAAACTCCGACCGACAGTAGTTTGGTTGACCATCCTTCGCGGTGACCCTCTGAACACAACCCCCTCCCCCAGTGCCCACCCCTTGTGATTCCAGAGGCCACCCCGAGCCAAGAGCCATGAGTATGATGAGCAACTCACATGAGTTACTCTCAGTAATTGGGACCCGTCTCATAAATCAATGGAACGCTTATCGTGCGCCCCTCATAGGCTCAGCCCGCCCATGTGAAAGCTAGGCCTCGCCCAAAGCAGAGCAAAGCAAAGCAAAAAAAAAAAAAAAAAAAAAAAAAAAAAAAAAAAAAAAAAAAAAAAAAAAAAAAAAAAAAAAAAAAAAAAGAGAGAGAGAGAGAGAGAGAGAGAGCGAGAGCGAGGCCGCCGTGGCTCGCCCGCAATCCAGCTGGGTGCACCTCGTCACAACCACTCATCGGCGTGAGCTCATAGCTGTGTGCGACATAGGTACAAGAGCAAGAGGAGAAACAGTGTGCCAGCGTGGATGTGTGGGTGAGGCAGTGCGGTGAGGCAAAGCAGCGATGCCAGTCGAATCCCTGGAGACGGAACCTAGCATCAAAAACATCGTATAAGTCTACCCCAGGCCTCCATCCACCGAGTGGTGAGCTCGATAAAAGAAGACCCGAGTGGGGTTATTTAAAGCTCAACCCTTAAAAAACCATAAACATCTACGCCGCCAGGAACCCAACAACAATAACATAGCAGCCAGGAACCCAACAACAATAACATAGCAGCCAGGAACCCAACAACAATAACATAGCAGCCAGGAACCCAACAACAATAACATAGCTTCCGTAACCAGCCTTCAGGAACCCGCCTCAGTTACCCGCCCCCGTAACCAGGTCAGAGACGTGACGTACTATGCATCATTGAGGTGTCGTGGCAAGCCACCCTGCGTCCGATAGAAGCTACAAAAGAGTCATCTACCGAGAACACTAAGTGACAGGCCCGGTCACATGCACCCAACACGTCCCGACCCTCCGCCAGAGCATCCCCATGGCATCCGCAAAGTGAGCACGAGGGGTTCTGGGAGAGAGGGTGAGTCAGGAGCCCCGCGTCCAGGCAGTCGCTACTGTGGCAGTTGAGTGATTTCAAGGCTTGTGGAAATGTGTGGAGCCTGTCGCCTTCATTCCCACTCATACCGACAGTAGTTTAGTTAACCAACCTGTCCAGTGACCCACTGAACCCCCTCCCTCAGATAACCCCCACCCCCCGCACTCTGAGTGATACCAGAGGCCACCCCGAGCCAAGAGCCGTGAGCGTGGTGAGAGAGCTTCTCTCAGTAAAAGTTTCCGTCTCATGAATCAGTGGAGCACTGATTATGTACCCCTCATAACAAGCTGCCAACGGCCCCAACCCCGCCGTGTGGCGGTGACACCCAACCATGTATTGGTGCCCCCCAAAATAATAATAATAATAATAATAATAATAATAATAATAATAATAATGTATCTCCTGCCAATTGCTGAGCCAAAAGGCCATGTGCATCCAGTCCTCCATTCCATAAGGAAAGTCTCCACACCAATCGGTGGAATAAAGGAAGTGACGGCATAGAACATTACTCTAGGAGCTTTATACCAATCAGCCCATTGAAAAGGACCAAAGGCCTATGTACTCCCTAATAATAATAATAATAATAATAATAATACTATATCTGAGGCGTACTGATGCAGCTAATGGCATATCCTCAACGGACATAAGCCTCCAATACCCTTGTTCGAGGTCCTCCACCCCCCCGTGTCAGTCTCTCGCCTGATGATCGGGGCCACCGATGGAGCTCCTGAGGGCAAGACTGCACTAAGCCGAGGTTATAATAATAATAATAATAATAATAATAGGCTTCCTCAGACTATAGCATCAGATCCAGATCCTAGATATGTGCCTCCATTGAATAATAATAATAATAATAATAATAATAATAATAATAGTGCTTCTCTGTCAATGTCTGATGCAAATCTGCACAGGCGCCTCCATCGTCTCACCCGTGAGGGGAGTACGAAGAATTGACGATAGGCTCTAATGACAACCCCGCATGGGGTATGTTCAATGAAAATACTGGTGGCACCGACACGGGAATCGAACTGGCGACAGGGCCCAGATGGTAGAACTTGACCACTGGGCTATCACGGTGTCCAAAATAGTAATAATAATAATAATAATAATAATAATAATAATAATAATAATAATAATAATAATAATAATAATAATAATAATATAATAATAATAATAATAATAACTATAATAATAATAACTATAATAATAATAAAACAAAGGAATCGCGTAACTTTGGGATCCCATTTTTTCCCAAATTTTCTAAGGTTTTGGCTGGTTTTTTCAAAACTCTCAGGATACGTGTAGAAACGATGCCGATGCTAGGAAAACTTATTAAAACGATATTAAAACATGTTTTTATTAATTTAGACTGACTTTGACTTCACTTCAACAGTACTCCGGAGGCGGTCCGGACCTGTCTGACATACGTATTTTTCGAGTTTTCGTACATGTCAAATCAGCGGGTTTTGATAGCAAATTCAAGGGCGATGCAGGAAAACATGTTTTTAATGTTTGCAACTATTTACTATTGCAGTCTGAGCTCATTCTAAGAATGTTTACGGACTTGGAGCCACGGGCGCAGACTTGCACTGACTCAGCAGTGTACTACACAACTACACCCAAGTCAGAGCATAGTCGTGCGTCCTCTGCTACAAAATCAGCGTAAAATGGCAGACAATCGATATAATTACTAAATTATCATTATTTCCTGACATTTCACTTATTGTCAGCCATATAGAATGACTTTGTGACTTGACTTGGGCGTGCGTGCTGTCACGGTCACACAGCGAACGCTAACCCAAGTCAAGGCACCGACAAAAAAGGGAAGGCACAAAGCGGCATAAGCGGCGATGTTTGTATTTCTACTTGTTTTCAAGGTAAAAAAATAGCTGCCCATCCAAGACAGCTAGCTCTTGTTGGATTTGAACTTGATCTGACTGACTAACAGCCCCCACCATCACATAGCCTTCAGTGTCGCCTACATAAACAGACAAAATATTTAAGGCAACATGCAGCGACCGAGTACCTTTACGAGCGCCGCATTGCCATGGACGCCAAGGCGAAATCAAAGTATGGGTTGCCTCCGGCGGGCGAGGCTGGCAAGTTGGTGACAGTGCTGGCAGCGGTGCTGCGTGCAGGGGATCCGGACGTGACCGCTATGCCTACCCTCTCACACAATCTCTCTACCATTCTCTCCAACAGATCCTCCTTGTCAATTGCTGGAGGTTGTGGTTTGTTGCCGGTTTTGGTGATTTTCTTCTCAACCGGTTCATCCTCACCATCCTCTGCCTCGCCCTCATCTGCCTCTTGCACACGTGGAGTATTTTTCTTACTACCCTTTATCTTATTGTGTTTTGTTTGTTCTGCTTTTTGCTTTTGTTTTTCTTCTTGTTCTTTTTCCTGTGCTTCTTTTGCCTGTCTTTCCCGTTCTTGCTGCTGTCTGTCTTCTAACAACTTAGTTATGTTCTGAGTGTGCTTGCCTAGTGCGATCGCTAGCATGGCTTCAACCTGGCCCGCGGTAAGGGAGGCAGGCGCTTCTCCTCCCTCCTCCTCCTCCTCCGCCTTCTGCACCCACAATGTATTTGCAGAAATAAAAGCGAACAGCGTTTGCATACGGAAAGCTAAAGCAGATTATGTGAGATTATGTAATATTAGAAGCTTTACCTTACTCACAGACTTGGACTTGTCTTTGGGCTTCTTGCCCCCGACGGAGTTTCTACACATAATTGACACACACCATAAAGTCCGGACATAAATGCAGCAGCAATATGCAACGATGGACGAAAATCAAATGAGTTTCCTTACTTTTGTTGTTGGTCTTGGGCTTTTTGGTTGCTGGCTCCGGCATTATAACCTCCTCGACCTCCTCCTCGTCTCCGTCCATGCCTGCAGTAGTTTCTGCATATACACACACATAAAACTCAGACTTGCGAGGCAAGGCAAGAAACAGCCTGACCATTTTTGAGGTTTTTGACCCTGAGAGAATTTCGCGGCATAGTCACGGCGGCGGAGTTGGACTTGGGGAGTTTCTAAACGACAAGGTGGGGGGGGGGGGGGGAGAGGTAAAGACAAAGAAAGAAAAAAAGAAAGAAAGAAAGAAAAAAAGAAAAAAAGAAAGAAAAAAAGAAAGAAAAAAGAAAGAAAGAAAGAAAGAAAAAGAAAGGAAGGAAAAGAAAGAATGTGTGTATGTACATTTGCTTCGGCAGCACAGTCCGCCAGAAGGAACTCCAGCTTTCTCCACTTGCGAAGAAGGGGGGGGATGGTGGGATTCCCAACGTACGGCTTAAACAAGGGGGCTATATCTTTGTCGAAGTCCAAGGGTGAATCTCCAAGGTAGACGGAGCGCTTGTAGTTGAAAACGTAAAAGCCCAGCAGCTGCAGATGCTTCGAGTCTGCAACCCCGTCCCCGGTGGTGTCGACTTCCCGAACGGCCATGATGTAGCGTTTGGTGCCTAAATTGAGGAAAGAAAGAATAAATTAACAACAAATCAATAAATAATAACAACAATATTAACAACAAAAGAGAGAGAAAGAGAGGTGGGGGGGGGGAGAGAGACACTGCAGGAAGAAGAAGAAAAAGAAGAAGAAAGAAAGAATAAAAAAAGGGGGGTGGGAGAGGAAGACAATGACAGAAATACTATGAGAGAGATAGAGGGCGAGAGAGAGAGAGAGACCTGTCAGAGAGAGAGAGAGAGAGAGAGAGAGAGGCAGAAGGAATTTTTACTTCGGTTTCTGTCGGCTTGACCCTTTTTGCGCCAATCCGGTGGAAAGATCAAGGCTAGCCTGCAAGGGACAGTGGATGGCGTGAGGGTGGGACTGGGGAGGGAGAGAGAGGGGGGGGGGGGGGGGGGGGGGGGGGGGGGGGGGGGGGGGGGGGGGGGGGGGGGGGGGGGGAGAGAGAGAGAGAGAGAGAGAGAGGGGGGGGGGGGGGGGGGGAGAGAGACCCAGGAGCGCTTGCTGTTTCCCATTCGCAGGTTTCCACTTGCGTCTTGGGGCCCAACAGAAAATCGTGGTACTTGGTCAGCCTGACGTTGAGTACCAAGGCTCCCTCCCGGACCTTGTTGTCGTCCGTCGTCAGCTTCAACAGCAAGCTTCCCCCCGTCCCAACATCAACAACATCAGCAACAACAACAACAACAGAAAAGACAAGAAGAAGAAGAAGAAGAAGAAGAAGAAGAAGAAGAAGAAGAAGAAGGAAAAGGAGGAGGAGGAGGAGGAGGGGGAGAAGAAGAAGAAGAAGAAGAAGAAGAAGAAGAAGAAGAAGAAGTATGTATGTATGTATGAAAGTTTGTATGTTTGTATGTATGTATCTATGTATGTGTGTATATGTATGTATACCAGTCCAACAACAACAAGTTACAACAACAACAACAACAACAACAACAACAACAACAACAACAGAAAAGAGAAGAAGAAGAAGAAGAAGAAGAAGAAGAAGAAGAAGAAGAAGAAGAAGAAGAAGAAGAAGAACAGAAAAGAAGAAGAAGAAGAAGAAGAAGAAGAAGAACAACAACAACAACAACAACAGAAAAGAGAAGAAGAAGAAGAAGAAGAAGAAGAAGAAGAAGAAGAAGAAGAAGAAGAGGAAGAAGAGGAAGAAGAGGAAGAAGAAGAAGAAGAAGAAGAAGTATGTATGTATGTATGAAAGTTTGTATGTTTGTATGTAATAAAATGTATCTATGTATGTGTGTATATGTATGTATACCAGTCCAACAACAACAAGCTACAACAACAACAACAACAACAACAACAACAACAACAGAAAAGAGAAGAAGAAGAAGAAGAAGAAGAACAGAAAAGAGAAGAAGAAGAAGAAGAAGAAGAAGAAGAAGAACAACAACAACAACAACAACAGAAAAGAGAAGAAGAAGAAGAAGAAGAAGAAGAAGAAGAGGAAGAAGAAGAAGAAGAGGAAGAAGAAGAAGAAGAAGAGGAAGAAGAGGAAGAAGAGGAAGAAGAAGAAGAAGAAGAAGAAGAAGAAAAAGAAGAAGAAGAAGAAGTATGTATGTATGTATGAATCTTTGTATGTTTGTATGTATGGATGTATGTGTGTATATGTATGTATACCAGTCCAACAACAACAAGTTACAACAACAACAACAACAACAGAAAAGAGAAGAAGAAGAAGAAGAAGAAGAAGAAGAAGAACAGAAAAGAGAAGAAGAAAGAAGAAGAAGAAGAAGAAGAAGAAGAAGAAGAAGAAGAAGAAGAAGAAGAAGAAGAAGAACAACAACAACAACAGAAAATATAAGAAGAAGAAGAAGAAGAAGAAGAGGAAGAAGAGAAACAAGAAGAAGAAGAAGAAGAACAGAAAAGAGAAGAAGAAGAAGAAGAAGGAGGAGGAGGAGGAGGAGGAGGGGAGAAGAAGAAGAAGAAGAAGAAGAAGAAGAAGAAGAAGAAGAAGAAGAAGTATGTATGTATGAATGTTTGTATGTTTGTATGTATGCATCTATGTATGTGTGTATATGTATGTATACCAGTCCTGATATTTCTTGCCGGAAGCAAACGTGAAGGTAGTGGGCGTCTCCCAGACCCTCACCTTTCCATCTGGGCATGGAGGTAGATCAGATTCCTCTGCTTTCGGTGTGGGAGTTGATGGTGGTGTGGGAGTAGTAGTAGTAGTTGATGTTGAAGTAGTAGTAGTTGGTGATGTTGAAGTAGTATTAGATGGTGATGTTGAAGTAGTAGTAGATGGTGATGTTGAAGTAGTAGTAGATGGTGATGTTGAAGTAGTAGTAGATGGTGATGTTGAAGTCGTAGTAGATGGCGATGTTGTAGTAGTTGTAGCTGGTGATGTTGTAGTAGTAGTAGCTGATGATGTTGTAGTAGTAGTAGCTTTTTGTTCCCTGCCCGGCTTCTTGGCACGGGCCGTCGCCTTCGTCGCCTTCGCCTTCGGGGCAGGAGGCTTCGGGGCAGGGGGCTTCGTTGCAGGAGGGTCCACATGCGGAGGCTTTTTCCCTTCAACAGAGCCGTTGCTTCCGTCATTCTTTTTGGCTTTCTTTTTAGATGTGACCTCCGACTCATTTGCAGGGGCCAGAAATGACGTTTGTTTCCTGTTTCTTTTCAATCCCGCTACTTCCCCGAGACCATCGTCATAAGGCTGGGCATCATTTTTGTCAAGCTTGCCACCCTGTTTGTAAGTATACGAGTGCCCTGGCACCAAGGTGTCAAGGTCACGCGCAGCCAGGTCATAACGCCTGTGCACCTCCTCGGAATGATGACCTTCGAAAATGCCAGGGAATGATGACCTTCGAAAATGCCAGGTAGTTCTTTTTCTCAGGCTTAGCTCCATTTATCGTAAGAAACAATTCCCCAAGACGGTTTTTGCGAACAGTCTCGATCGTTCTCGCCACTACTTTTTTCTCTTCTTGGGATTTCATTGGCACAGGCACGGGCCGGGGGAGAGTGAGACTCACACACTTGGACACGGGGGAGAGTGAAGACTCACACACTGGCGACGGGTAGGCGGGATCAAGAGAAGGCGGGTAAGTTGGTTGAAGTAGAATTTACGGGAAGTTGTTCAAAGTACGACCACAACACCAAATTTTTTCTCGAGAGGAGGTAGTGGAGCGCCACGTTGTTGCACGTAGAACGCCAACATTATTGCAAGATTTGAAATGAAAACATATTTCCTGCTCTTGGTGAGTCTTAACTTGAGCCGGAATGATCTTGCTTTTTTTTTTCTTGGGTCTGGCAGCAGAAAACGATGCACAAAAACAAGCCCAAAAACGCTCGTTTCTGGTTGGATTATGAGGCCTATCTGTCCAGCCGGCTGGTGCCATGCCACGAAAACATTTGCACTATGTTGTTTGCGTGTGGCCTTTCGTTTGCAATGAATTTTGTCTGAGAAAACAGCTCCGTTGTTGCAATCTGAAGATACAGTCTCTGGGTCGGCCATGTCTGAATTTTAGCAAAACTTTGTGCATTGAATGTGCAGTGGAAACCAAAGTATTGTAAACGATTTTATGTTTCCGGCTCTTTCTGAAGCTCAACTTGAGCCGGAATGCCTGTGCTTTGTTGTTTTGTGTATTTGTTTTTATAATAGCAGTGCACAAACCTTTGTCGTTGGCCATGTTTGAATTTTAGCCAAGATTTGTGCAGTTGGTGTGCAGGGGAAACCAAAGTATTGTAAACGATTTTATGTTTCCGGCTCTTTCTGAAGCTCAACTTGAGCCGGAATGCATGTGCTTTGTTGTTTTGTGTATTTGTTTTTATAATAGCAGTGCACAAACCTTTGTCGTTGGCCATGATTGAATTTTAGCCAAGATTTGTGCAGTTGGTGTGCAGGGGAAACCAAAGTATTGTAAACGATTTTATGTTTCCGGCTCTTTCTGAAGCTCAACTTGAGCCGGAATGCCTGTGCTTTGTTGTTTTGTGTATTTGTTTTTTATAATAGCAGTGCACAAACCTTTGTCGTTGGCCATGTTTGAATTTTAGCCAAGATTTGTGCAGTTGGTGTGCAGGGGAAAGCAAAGTATTGTAAACGATTTTATGTTTCCAGCTCTTCTGAAGCTCAACTTGAGCCGGAATGCCTGTGCTTTGTTGTTTTGTGTATTTGTTTTTATAATAGCTGTGCACAAACCTTTGTCGTTGGCCATGATTGAATTTTTAAATTAGCCAAGATTTGTGCAGTTGGTGTGCAGTTGATATACAAAAATTGTAAATAATTTTATGTTTTCTTATATTTTTAAAGCTTATATTAAGCAGGAATCATGATGGTTTTTTTTTTCCTGTCTGTTCTTCCAGTAGCACAGCAAAACAATCATGCGTACAGACATATGTGTATACATAGACTCATTTACACTTTCTTCTTCTTATTATTATTATTCTTATTCTTGTTCTTTTTTTTTCCCTGCTCCTCCTCCTCCTCGTCCTTCTTCTTATTCCTGTTCTTCTTCTCCTTTCCTTTTTACTACTACTACTTACTACTACTACTACTACTATACTACTGATGGCGTTTCTTGTGTTTTTTGTTTGTTTAGCAGTTGTATAGTCAACCGCAATCCTCATCGAGCAGCACGTCATCAGCCTGGTTCAAACCAGGCCTGGTTCTCTCTCTTTCTCTCTTCCTCTCTTTCTTTCTCTCTTCTCTTTACTCTTTCTTTTTTCTCTATGTTTGCTTCTTCTTCTTTTTTCTTCTTCTTCCTCTTCTTCTTCTTTCTTCTTCTTCTTCTCTTCTTCTTCTTCTTCTTCTTTTCTTCTTCTTCTTCTTCTTCTTCTTCTTCTTTCTTTCTCCTTCTTCTTCGTGATCTACATTATACATGCTCAACAACCAACCCCCCCCCCCCTCCCCCCACCCACATGTATATGTATTGTTCTGTCTAGTTCCATTTACATTTCTCTCCTACCCAAACGCCGTCCCTGTTTGTCTTCACTCGCGGTGAAACGTCAGAAAATGATGTTTTTTGTTTTTTTCTTAATTGTTTCTAATTGTTTCTGTCTTGA
>WBZZ01003493.1:10000-17500 GCA_019918135.1 Paulinella micropora
TTTTGGCATTCAGGACGCTGCCCTAACGCAAATATTGCGTGAATTCCAAAAAATTACATCAGCATCAAGATCGAGTCTGGGGCTAGCCACCCTGCAAATATGAGCTCCCAACTCCTCGTGGTTCCCACAAACCATGATTTTGTGGTGCGGAAAAGGTGTGTGTGTGGGGAGGGGGGGGGGGGGTACACAATTTCCATTTTCCCACTCTCCCCAAACCCCCCACCTCCTACTCCCAACATTTTAAAGGGATAATAATAATAGTAATAATAATAATAATAATAATAATAATAATAATAATAATAATAATAGTAATAATAATAGTAATAATCATAATCATACCGCAGCGGACCTTCGGCAGCATGCTGATATAATAATAATAATAATAATAGTAATAACGATAACAATAATAATAATAATAATAATAATAATAATAATAATAATAATAATAATAATAATAATAATAATAATAATATATATTGATCGGTCATGGCTGAGCCCGAGGGCCATGCGCCTCCATCCCTCGACCCAACAGGGACTACAGTGAGTATGTTGGGGAGGGAAGAGTGACTCTAACCATCCTGCATAGAAGGCCCCAAAAGGAAGTCCCTACTACCCGCACAGTGTCGGGTACCTTGCAGGAAATCAACTACAAATGATTGATCTTCCCCGCATGAGAGCTCCACGAGACTGGGTAGGCCCGCATGGAGGTACTCACAGGGGTAGCAGACATTTCATGCGGTCTGCCAGCGCATGAGGACGTTGTGTGGTAAGTATCTGGGACGCCTCGAAACCCGTCACCACCCCTAGATCGCGGAATGTAAATACCCCTTTGATCCCACGTGGTGTATGTCTTATAAAAAACAACACAACGACATGGCCTCGGAACCAACACAACAACATAGCCTCGGAACCCACATCGACATAGCCTCGGAACCCACACAACAACAGAGCCTCGGAACCAACACAACAACATAGCCTCGGAACCAACACAACAACATAGCCTCGGAGCCAACACAACGACATAGCCTCGAAACTAGTGGGAAGAGGCCCAACCACCTCCTCTTCCCGTGGGGTGCCATACTGTGCACCCCTCCATAATAATAATAATAATAATAATAATAATAATAATAATAATAATAATAATAATAATAATAATAATAATAGTGCTTCTCTGTCAATGGCTGATGCATTTCTGCACATGCGCCTCCATCGTCTCACCCGTGAGGGGAGTACCAAGAATTGACGATAGGCTCTAATGACACCCCCGCAAGGGCAGTTCCAACACTTCCAGACGGGCCGGTATGTTCAATGAAAATACTGGTCCAGAAATAGACCGGTATGTTCAATGAAAATACTGGTGGCACCGACGGGAATCGAACTGGCGACAGGGCCCAGATGGTAGAACTTGACCACTGGTCTATCACGGTGTCCAAATAATAATAATAATAATAATAATAATAATAATAATAATAATAATAATAATAATAATAATAATAGTGCTTCTCTGTCAATGGCTGATGCAAATCTGCACATGCGCCTCCATCGTCTCACCCGTGAGGAGAGTACGAAGAATTGACGATAGGCTCTAATGACACCCCCGCAAGGGCAGTTCCAACACTTCCAGACGGACCGGTATGTTCAATGAAAATACTGGTGGCACCGACGGGAATCGAACTGGCGACAGGGCCCAATAATAATAATAATAATAATAATAATAATAATAATAATAATAATAATAATAATAATAATAATAATATATCTGAGGCGTACTGATGCAGCTAATGGCATATCCTCAACGGACATAAGCCTCCAATACCCTTGTTCGAGGTCCTCCACCCCCCCGTGTCAGTCTCTCGCCTGATGATCGGGGCCACCGATGGAGCTCCTGAGGGCAAGACTGCACTAAGCCGAGGTTATTCTGCAGTCCCAGCAACCTCTTGCAAGACGTCACCGAATGTGCAAGTGCATACACCAAGCGCGGTTGCTAGAGCTGCCTCGAAACCCCACCCATAACAATCTGGTGTCTGCTGGGTCCTGGGCTATCAACCAGCATATGCGGAGTTTAAGATCTTTTACGCGCGCAACGACCCTCCTCCCCAGCATCTACCACCAAAGGGTTATGAGTTGGCGTCACAGTTTAACGCCTTGAGGCCATTGGGCTGAATAATAATAATAATAATAATAATAATATAATAATGATAATAATAATAATAATAATAGTAATAGTAATAATAGTAATAGCAACAGTAATAATAATAGTAATAATAGTAATAGTAATCATACCGCAGCGGAACCTTCGGCAGCACGCTGACGTACTTTTCGCAATAGTAATAATAATAGTAATAATAGGAATACTAATAAATAATAGTAATAGTAATAATAATAATAATAATAATAATAATAATAATAATAATAATAATAATAATAGTAATAATAGTAATAGTAATCATACCGCAGCGGAACCTTCGGCAGCACGCTGACGTACTTCTCGTAATACTTGTTGCCTTGAGCCTGATGATGATGATGATGATGATGATGATGATGATGAAAATGATGATGATGATGATGATGATGAAAATGATGATGGTGAAAATGATGAAAATGATGATTATGATGATGATGATGATGATGATGAAAATAATAATACCAATAATAGTAATAATAATAATAATAATAATAATAATAATAATAATAATAATAATAATGATAATAATAATAATAATAATAATAATAATAATAATAATAATAATAATATATCTGAGGCGTACTGATGCAGCTAATGGCATATCCTCAACGGACATAAGCCTCCAATACCCTTGTTCGAGGTCCTCCACCCCCCCGTGTCAGTCTCTCGCCTGATGATCGGGGCCACCGATGGAGCTCCTGAGGGCAAGACTGCACTAAGCCGAGGTTACTCCGCAGTCCCAGCAACCTCTTGCAAGACGTCACCGAATGTGCAAGTGCATACACCAAGCGCGGTTGCTAGAGCTGCCTCGAAACCCCACCCATAACAATCTGGTGTCTGCTGGGTCCTGGGCTATCAACCAGCATATGCGGAGTTTAAGATCTTTTACGCGCGCAACGACCCTCCTCCCCAGCATCTACCACCAAAGGGTTATGAGTTGGCGTCACAGTTTAACGCCTTGAGGCCATTGGGCTGGAACTCTGTTTAGCAAGTGTGACTAGTTTTTTCCATCGGGATTTCCCTCAAATATGTCACAGTCAACACTCCAAGGCAGATTTACTATATCTGAGGCGTACTGATGCAGCTAATGGCATATCCTCAACGGACATAAGCCTCCAATACCCTTGTTCGAGGTCCTCCACCCCCCCGTGTCAGTCTCTCGCCTGATGATCGGGGCCACCGATGGAGCTCCTGAGGGCAAGACTGCACTAAGCCGAGGTTACTCCGCAGTCCCAGCAACCTCTTGCAAGACGTCACCGAATGTGCAAGTGCATACACCAAGCGCGGTTGCTAGAGCTGCCTCGAAACCCCACCCATAACAATCTGGTGTCTGCTGGGTCCTGGGCTATCAACCAGCATATGCGGAGTTTAAGATCTTTTACGCGCGCAACGACCCTCCTCCCCAGCATCTACCACCAAAGGGTTATGAGTTGGCGTCACAGTTTAACGCCTTGAGGCCATTGGGCTGGAACTCTGTTTAGCAAGTGTGACTAGTTTTTTCCATCGGGATTTCCCTCAAATATGTCACAGTCAACACTCCAAGGCAGATTTACTATATCTGAGGCGTACTGATGCAGCTAATGGCATATCCTCAACGGACATAAGCCTCCAATACCCTTGTTCGAGGTCCTCCACCCCCCCGTGTCAGTCTCTCGCCTGATGATCGGGGCCACCGATGGAGCTCCTGAGGGCAAGACTGCACTAAGCCGAGGTTGTTCCGCAGTCCCAGCAACCTCTTGCAAGACGTCACCGAATGTGCAAGTGCATACACCAAGCGCGGTTGCTAGAGCTGCCTCGAAACCCCACCCATAACAATCTGGTGTCTGCTGGGTCCTGGGCTATCAACCAGCATATGCGGAGTTTAAGATGTTTTACGCGCGCAACGACCCTCCTCCCCAGCATCTACCACCAAAGGGTTATGAGTTGGCGTCACAGTTTAACGCCTTGAGGCCATTGGGCTGGAACTCTGTTTAGCAAGTGTGACTAGGTTTTTTCATCGGGATTTCCCTCAAATATGTCACAGTCAACACTCCAAGGCAGATTTACTATATCTGAGGCGTACTGATGCAGCTAATGGCATATCCTCAACGGACGTAAGCCTCCAATACCCTTGTTCGAGGTCCTCCACCCCCCCGTGTCAGTCTCTCGCCTGATGATCGGGGCCACCGATGGAGCTAATAATAATAATAATAATAATAATAATAATAATAATAATAATAACTAGGTTTGCGGTTCGCTTCGCGCACCATCACCCCCCCCCCCCCCCCCCCTCCCTCCTCTGGCTGGGGTTCCCGGGGGAGGGCCCCCGGACCCCCCCCTTTCCCGTCGACAGGGTACGTTCAATTGCCGTAGGTACCAGCAGAACGCAAGTGTAAGCTCTGGCGGCACAAAAACCTAAAATTTCTGGTTTTTATGCCACCCGCCACCAAAACTTTTTTATCTTTGAAGAGAGCGCACCGAGAGGTGTCGGGTACACCAAACATCAGCCTCAAACTCCCTCTGGTGTGCGCAAACGGCGCTTGGTGGCGCGAAAACCTCAATTTTCCGGTGTGTAGGCTACCCGGCGCCCCCAAATTTTATATTTTTGAAGAGAGCTCATCAAGAAGTGTCAGATAGACCAAATATCAGCCGCTAACTCCCTCTGGTGTGCGCAAACGGCGGCTGGTGGCACAAGACCTCAATTTTCTGGTGTGTGTGCCACCCCTGACCAAGTGTACGTACAATCGCCGGGCTGGGGATCCCGGGGGGAGGGCCTCCCGGACCCCCCTTGCCCCGTCGACAGGGTACGTTCAATTTCCGGAGGCACCGGCAAGTACTGCTAAAAAAACAAGGAAGTTTTTAGCATTCAGGACACTCCCCTAACGCAAATATTTGTGTGAATTCCAAAAAACTATATCAGCATCGACATCGAGTCTGGGGCTAACCACCCTGCCAAATGAGCTCCCAACTCCTCCTGGTTCCCACAAACCATCATTTATTCTGATGGGAGAGCAGAAATAGGCTAAAAAAACAAGGAATTATGGCATTCAGGACACTCCCCTAACGCAAATATTTGCGTGAATTCCAAAGAAATTATATCAGCATCAACATCGAGTCTGGGGCTAGCCACCCTGTCAATATGAGCTCCCAACTTCTCCTGGCTCACACTAACCATGATTTATTCCGACAGGGGTGCGGAAAAATAAAGGAATTTTGGCATTCAGGACACACCCCTAACGCAAATGTTTGCGTGAATTCCAAAAAAATTTATATCAGCATCAACATCGAGTCTGGGGCTAGCCACCCTGTCAATATGAGCTCCTAACTCCTCCTGGTTCACACAAACCATGGTTTATTCCGATTGGGGTGCGGAAAAAAACAAGGAATTTTGGCATTCAGGACACTCCCAACGCAAATGTTTGCGTGAATTCCAAAAAAATTATATCAGCATCAACATCGAGTCTGGGGCTAACCACCTGCAAATATGAGCTCCGAACTCCTCCTCGTTCCCACAAACCATGATGTATACCGACAGGGGTGCCGATTTGGGGGGGGGTGGGGGTACACAATTTTCATTTTCCCCCTCCCCCCAGACCCCCACCCCCTTCTCCAACACCTTTCAGGGATAATAATAATAATAATAATAATAATAATAATAATAATAATAATAATAATAATAAAAATAATAATAATAATAATAATAATAATAATAATAATAATAATAATGAATAAATAATAAATAAATGAATAAATAAATATATAAATATATAAATAAATAAATAAATAAACAAATAAATAAATAAATAAATATATAAATAAATAAATAAATAAATAAATAAATAAATAAATAAATAATAAATAAATAAATGAATAAACAAATGAATGAATAAATAAATAAATAAATAAATTAATTAATTAATTAATTAATAATAATAATAATAATACTATAATAATAATAATGATAATAATGATAATAATAATAATAATAATAATAATAATAATAATAATAATAATAATAATAATAATACTATATCTGAGGCGTACTGATGCAGCTAATGGCATATCCTCAACGGACATAAGCCTCCAATACCCTTGTTCGAGGTCCTCCACCCCCCCGTGTCAGTCTCTCGCCTGATGATCGGGGCCACCGATGGAGCTCCTGAGGGCAAGACTGCACTAAGCCGAGGTTATTCCGCAGTCCCAGCAACCTCTTGCAAGACGTCACCGAATGTGCAAGTGCATACACCAAGCGCGGTTGCTAGAGCTGCCTCGAAACCCCACCCATAACAATCTGGTGTCTGCTGGGTCCTGGGCTATCAACCAGCATATGCGGAGTTTAAGATCTTTTACGCGCGCAACGACCCTCCTCCCCAGCATCTACCACCAAAGGATTATGAGTTGGCGTCACAGTTTAACGCCTTGAGGCCATTGGGCTGGAACTCTGTTTAGCAAGTGTGACTAGGTTTTTTCATCGGGATTTCCCTCAAATATGTCACAGTCAACACTCCAAGGCAGATTTACTATATCTGAGGCGTACTGATGCAGCTAATGGCATATCCTCAACGGACATAAGCCTCCAATACCCTTGTTCGAGGTCCTCCACCCCCCCGTGTCAGTCTCTCGCCTGATGATCGGGGCCACCGATGGAGCTCCTGAGGGCCAGACTGCACTAAGCCGAGGTTATTCCGCAGTCCCAGCAACCTCTTGCAAGACGTCACCGAATGTGCAAGTGCATACACCAAGCGCGGTTGCTAGAGCTGCCTCGAAACCCCACCCATAACAATCTGGTGTCTGCTGGGTCCTGGGCTATCAACCAGCATATGCGGAGTTTAAGATCTTTTACGCGCGCAACGACCCTCCTCCCCAGCATCTACCACCAAAGGGTTATGAGTTGGCGTCACAGTTTAACGCCTTGAGGCCATTTGGCTGAATAATAATAATAATAATAATAATAATAATAATAATAATAATAATAAGTGTAGATTTTATTTTGGACCTCTGTTGGATCCCACGGTTTCAACAGGAGCTTTAAAAGGAGCAGCGCTTGCTTCGCGGACTTTTTCACCTATATCATGATAACACAATATACATATTTGTATGTGCATATATATATATATATATACATATGCATGTTTTTTATGGAAACATATGCGTGTTTGTCTGGCTTCAAGCATCGTGTTGGCTTTGCTTGACTTGACTTCATACATACATACATACATACATACATACATACATACATACATACACACACATATATATATATATGTATATATATATATATGTATATATGAACATATATAATATATATAAACATAAATATATATATATATATATAT
>WBZZ01003494.1:2500-31851 GCA_019918135.1 Paulinella micropora
ATTATTTATTGCAAGCCGGTGTATTAATCCATCCAATTCCCAACCACTCTGAAAATAACCTAATCTTGCTCCTCTGCTAAGAGAGGAAACCAGTATGGCCCGCCGCAAAATGTAGGAGACTGTCAGAGCCAAGCAACAAAAAGGAAAAAGAGAGGCATTTCCCAGTGTCACCCCTAACGATAATATTATCTTGCTTAAAAAAGTATTACCAGCTATGAATCGTAATATTATCGTTTTCAACCGGCTCAAACGTATATAAATAAAAACGGATATAACTACATCTTAACAAGATATAGCTCTTCTATACATCACTGTGTATAGGGGTATAAGAAAAAGTCACATATTTACCTATCTGCGCCTACAGATGAGGAAAAATGAGGAAAAGAAGAGATGCTAAGGCATACATAGTAAAGTGAAGAATACATCACTAGTAAGACTTCAGCTTTTTTGCAACTTTTTTTTCAAACCGTTTTTTTTTCCTTCCCACTCAGTGCGGATCGACTCAAGTTCAATTTTAATATTGAAGCTTCCTTGCTTTTTATAGAGCTGGAAAAGAAGCATGCAAGTAGGCGGTCGGAACATATTAATATATTATACAATATTATACTCTATTAAACCGTAGGCTTGAAATAAAAATTTTTTTTAAAAAAAGTTTGAAAAAAGATTTCAAAAAAAATTATTTTGACGTCAGCCGGTTTAATCACAATTTTAAAGATTCCAAGAAGAAAAAACTTTCAACAAAAAAAAAAACAAAAAAAAAAAAAAAAAAAAAAAAAAAAAAAAAAAAAAAAAAAAAAAAAAAACTATGCTATATAACAAAGAGACTAGATTTTCTTTTCTCTTCAAGTTGTTTCTTTCTCCTCCTTTATTCTCTTTTACTTTTTCGATTCAAGTTTAACCCGCACACTTTCCTATTCAGTTCAAGTTTATTTTTCATCTGAGAGCTGAATTCGCTCTTGACTCAGTTTCCTCTCGTCCCCATTTCTCTCCTTGGACGTTCCTGGTTTTTTGCCAGTGTGACGGTAACTTAGGCTCCTCAGCCTCCGCTCTCATTGACAAGTCAGTTTCATCAGTTCAAATTCCCCTTCCTTTATTCACACTGGCCTCCTTCTTCTTTACGCAAACGTGGCACTGTTTTAATAAATTACTTTCCACTCGTAGAGCCTGAGTGGGAAGCAGAAGAGATGTAATAGATAGAAGTGGTATCAAAGAGATACAGCTTGAAGTTCAAAGCGGAAACTTCAACAAAATTAGACGGAAACATATATTCAAGTTGTCACTGTATTGATCATAAAACTTTCAACAACAAAAACAACAACAACAACAACAACAACAACAACAAACCAACAACAACAAACAAAAAAAAAACTATTATTAATACATAGAACATTGCTTAGTAAGAGATGGCTTGGAGGGATCTTCCGACTGCAAACACACACGAGACACGAAGAATAAGATCCCGAGCGCAAAAGAGCGCGAAGCGCTGCGCGAGGGATCTTATTCGTCGTGTCGAGTGTGTGTTTGCAGTCGGGAGATCCCGGACAAGCCATCTCTTTCTAGGGTAAAATTTCGATAGACCCGCCGTTTGTGGGCGGCACATATTCACGCCGGCCCGCACACCGCTATTTGCGCACAAATTTTTTTGTAAAACATGTCTTTCTGGTTTGCGGTGGTGCTGTTGGTGAACAGTTCAAAAAGAAATTTATTTTGTAGAAAGCATTTGTTCCTAAGAAACGATAACTCAAGAAAGTAAAAAATAATATGAAAATATAACATAGTATGAAAAACATTAGAAAAATATCATAAAATAATTTAGATAAAGAAGAAACTAATCATATGCACCACAAAATTTTTCACTATATAAACCACATTGTTCAGGTTGCAAGGTGCCACCCAGAAACGGTTGGTAAGATACCGCCGGGATCTTACCCAGTTGGTAAGATATCGCCGAGATCTTACTGTCTCGGAAGATCTCGCCTGTATCTTCGGTTTCTTCTCTTACGCCCAGAAACTGCGGGTCCGTCGAAATTTTACTGTAAAAGACACTGCCAAAAACAAAAAAAAAAAAAAAAAAAAAAAAAAAAAAAAAAAAAAGGGAGGGGGGGCAACTAAACGCTTCGGGCATTTAGATTATTATATGGCCAGCTTCTTACCTGTGATATATCGATCTTCTACTATTTGAGCCTACGCATGTTTCATCCTTTCCTCATATGTCTCCTCCTGCTTTTTGCTTGCTTTGCCTGCATCTGTTTGTTTTATTTGCTATTGCTTTTGCGTTGATTAACATATACTTTACCTCTGTTTACTCTCCTTTCTACTCTGTTTCAGTTTATTATTGAGTTTATTACAAGTTCAACACACTAATGATTAAAATTCTAAGTGGTAATAAAAATATATATATATATATGTATAATAAAAAAAACTAAATTCATTTGAAGTTACGGTAAGGGTTAGTTATATTAGCCCTCACTCCTGCTTCCACATTTGTGGATCAAGATCCACAAATGTGGATCTGCTAATACTTTTCGAGTTTTGAATCCATATTTGTGGATTTTGATAGTTGTATAATAATAAATATTATCAAAGTGAGTTAGGTTGAAGCTAACCATGCCAAAAAACAGTTCTTTAATAACTAATAAAACCTTCACAACCGAGGTCAGAGTGGCTGCCTCTTATAAAATTTACGAAAAAAAGTGGTTGATGTCTGTGACTTCAGTGACATATTTAAATCACTTCCAGAACAGCTATGACATCCTGGTTTTCACATATCGCTTCAGCAACTCTTGATTTATCAATGTGTAGCATAGGATAGCATTTTACGATTGATACTGATGTTTTTATTAATATTCGTATTGAAAATGTGTGACGAAAAAATGTGAAAAACGTGGTTGTCTGTTTTCAGTTTCATATTTAAGTAAATGGATCATTTATTAATTAATAATAGTATTTAGTCATACCGGCCCACCCAATGACAATTACCTATTTTACCTATATCACTCTAAGTGTAACGGTGAATTTAATGCTTTGGCGGTCTGGGGTTGGGGCACTTAGTGACGTGTCATTATTCAAATATCTCAGTAAAAGTAAAGTACGAACCCTCTCGTCCATTGGGTTATGAGCCTTGGCAATATCACTCTAAGTGTAACGGTGAATTTAATGCTTTGGCGGTCTGGGGTTGGGGCACTTAGTGACGTGTCATTATTCAAATATCTCAGTAAAAGTAAAGTACGAACCCTCTCGTCCATTGGGTTATGAGCCTTGGCAGCGCTTGAACTCTGGCACTTCAAGCAAAGAAAGAGGAGACCATCGCCGACCGGGAGGCGACTGTCGTCAAGGGGTTGGTGTCATTCCTGAATTGACACGTTAAAAGGGACGCTTTGGCAACCCTCTAGTTTCGCAACGAATCATTCGATAACTGCCAGCGTTTGGTTAGGTGAGTCACCGGCGTCGGGGGCATGGAGGCAAGCACATCAGGCTACTCAACTGGTCTGCAACTGGACAAACTTTGAAAGGACAAGACAGTAAGTCCTAATCATGAGTTATAGTACTCTGAAAGGCACAGACAAAGACATAGGCAGCATGACTGCAAAAGGGCAATATGACGGGAGAACCCCGTTTAAAGCATTTCAACGAGAGACGGTTTTGGCCCTAGGGGCAAAAGGACTCAAGGGGGCACTAAAGACCCCTCAAGAACACATTAAGTTAGTGCAGGAGAGTAATGTAAGTGCATTGCATAGCAAAGGAAAGAAAGTCCCAAATTACATGTGGAGGTGGGGAGAGAGAGCAGGAAAGCAATCAGCACGAGAGAGAGTAAAGATAGGGTTGAGAGAGGAAGAGGAAGCTGAGTTAGACTCAGAGTCAGGGTCAGACAAGGAAAAACTTACCTCTTATTTTACTGAGACAGAAAGACAGCATTAGGGGGAGATAGTGGTGAGAGTGAGCAAAAGGGAGGAGAAGAGCAGGTGGAGGAGAGGGGGAGAGTGAAATGGTGGGAGGAGTTGGAAGAAAGAGCATTGGAGATAGATAGGAACAAAGAGAGAGAGAGAAGAAGATGAAGAAAGAAAAAGCACACGCAGGGAAAGATGCCAACAAAAGAGAGGAAGGGCAGAGAGGTGTGTATTTTGGGTTTCAAAGAAAGAGTGGATGCAAGTGGGGGGATGAGTGTCGTTTTGCTCATACAGAGGGGTCAGTCACTATGCGTAGGGTGTCTGGGGTGTGTTACCTGTTTGAACAGTCAGGCGGCTGTGATAGATCTAACTGTAGGTTTAAACACACCACCACTAATAAGAAAGGGGGAGGGAAAGGAACAGGAACGAGAAAGAAGACGTGGAAGAAAGGAGAGAAATGTTTCAAGTGTAACATGGAGGGGCATGTGTTCTCCGCATGTGAGAAGGAGTGCAGGATGTGTGGGGGTGAGCATAGACTGCATGAATGTGAAGAGATGAAGAAGGCGAGAGAAGAGCCAGGTGAGAAGGAAGAACCGAGAGAGAAGGAAAAGAGAGCAAAAGGGAACATGGAAAGTTTGGTAGGGGGAGTAAGTCAGACACTTCTGACACAGATAGGGGGAGTGAGTCAGACACAGATGAGGAAGGCGAGAAGGTGAAAGCATTAAGAAGGATGACGAGATTTTTGACAGGGCGAGACAGAGCAGGCATGGTAAAGGAGAAGGCCCACATGGGCAAAGTGATGGTAGTACAAGAGAGAGAAGTATATCGTCAATGTGAGGGGCGAGTGTCAGCTGGGCAGCAATGTTTTGTATGCACGCATGACATGGAGAGTGAGAATGTGTTGTTGCGAGAGGCAGCTTGTGGTTTGTTGAGAGGGCGATGTTGCGGGATGCACACAGATCAGGAAAGAGAGAGTGAGAAGGAAGCCCCCGTGATGGGGGAGCGAAACAAAGGTAGCCAGCCTAAACCTTTAGTTGATCGGGAGAAGAAGAAGAGAGAGAGGGCGAAGCGCTCAAAGCGCCGAGGCAAGAAAAAGAAGGAGAAAGCCGGAAAGGCTGTGTCCACTCGGAAGAGCCCAATGAAAGGGCAAATTTGTTTTATGAAGTCGGGGAACCAAGTTGGCTCTGACAACGACGACCAACGCGATGGACATGCGGTGGCCAGCGACATCGACAGCGACAGCGGTTCAGGCTCAGACCTGGAGGCCCGGCGAAGATGGGTGGGGCGCGCGGAGCACATGTGGTTCTACGACCCTGGTGGCGGACTCAAGCGGCGACAAGTGGGCGGCTGGCAGTCGGAAAGCTGAGCAAATAGACTGCTTCAAGAGATCAAGGGAGCGGGGGAGCGCCGGTGGGCGGCCCTACGACTGTGACCTTTTTACGCTCTATTAGCAGTCCAATTTTGAGCGTGACTTCATTGGCAAGTCAGTATAGAGTTAGTGCATATAGTCGTTAGTGCGGCTTCGGAAATTTCTGAATAGGGCTACACATATTTACCATCATATATGCGAGGTTAGTAGCATAAGGTAGATGGGGCCGTTATTCCTAAATAGGGGGAGCAATGGATAATTTATTAATTAATACTAGTATTTAGTCATACCGGCCCACCCCAATGACATTACCTATTTTACCTATATCACTCTAAGTGTAACGGTGAATTTAATGCTTTGGCGGTCTGGGGTTGGGGCACTTAGTGACGTGTCATTATTCAAATATCTCAGTAAAAATAAAGTACGAACTGTAGGTATCACCACCCGGATAGCTGGTAAAAAGTACCTTTTCCTGGTGACAGGTGCACCAGCCTGTTTTTCAGTATTATTTGTCCGGATTGGACCTGGTGCCATTTTATTCCTGGTCTGTTGCAGCTTTCCTTTTCGGCTTCACTGAGCTAATACAACGAGACATCATTCTTATTCTTGAGGACTGTGTTTGGTTGTATTACCGACTTTTTTTTTAGCTATCATTGGGGGCATTACATTTGGAGTCCAGATCACTAGGGTGATTTCTTTCTGCTTTGCCACACAGGCAACAGAGTGAATTTTCACTGACCTGTCTCACACGGGGACGTCAGACGAAAACAAATACTCCAACACAGCTCCCTCATAACTCTCTTTCACAAAACAAATAATTTGATTGGTCTCAAGCAGGTGTCTTGTACCTTCTAGCCCAATCCATATCTGTGTGCTCACAAGGAGACATCAGATACAAACTCTCTGTCGTTCTTGCTGTTCTCACACAGAGACCAAGAAGAAGGAGGTGGACAGAAGAGTGAAGGAACACACACAAAACACAAACAAGCATAGGGACAGGAGCACAACACTCTACCCTTTTAGTTTGTGCATTTATCTGCATTATCTCACACATACGTCAAAGTATTTTTGCAAATCTCTGATCGTTTTCTAAAGGTAGGTCTGAGAACCTATCCGACCGACTGTCGACTTCTCAAGGAGAGCTTTTCTAGCTTCTCTATTACTGTTTGTAGGTCCTAGTGCCTCATACTAGATGCAATATAGAAAAGAAGGAGGAGAAAGCAATTTGAGTAAGGAGAACAAGAAATCGGAGAAAGTCTCAAAGACTATTTTTCTCAAACCAAAACAAACATACAAACAGTGTTTCATAGAGGACAGGGAATCTCATTCTACCCTCTCTATTAGTTTCTCTCTTCACTAGTCAATCGACTGAAGGAGGAACAGAACACAAACGAACGAAAAAAAAAACTAAACATAGGAGCTGGCACTGTCCTCCTGTTAATTACTACTACGACATCATGTCGACAGAGACCGCCGAGGTGAGTGACCCCTTGGAAGCAGAACAAAGAGAAGAAGAAGAAGCAGGAGGAGAAGGATTGAATGAAGGAGGAGGAGGAGGATTGAATGAAGAAGGAGGAGGAGGAGGACAAGACGAAGACGAAGAAGAAGAAGAAGAAGAAGAAGAAGAAGAAGAAGAAGAAGAAGAAGAAGAAGAAGAAGAAGAAGAAGAAGAAGAAGAAGAAGGAGGAGGAGGAGGAGGAGGAGGAGGAGGAGTAGGTGAAGAACAGAGATACATAGACGAAGAGTAGTAAGAGTAGGAGGAGTAGGAGGAGTAGGAGGAGTAGGAGGAGTGTGAGGAGATGAAGGAGTGGGAGGAGGAGCAGACGAGAGCTGGGACGACATAGGAGGATATGGAGGAGACGAAGATGGAGGAGGATTTGAACAAGAAGAGACAGGAGGAGGAGGAGCATATGGTAATCCCATGCCACCTGCCCACACGGAGGAGGAGGACGAAAAATGATCGACTTGATTCATATTGAGAGGGAGGAGATCACAGTTGAGGAACAACAGTGGGTGCAAGCCCACTATGACCTCTCTAAAGAAGAGTTTGATAACAAGATAGGGGTAGGGAAGGACACTTATGTGTGGATCCCTCAGGATCAAAGAAGAGAGAGAAGTCGTGCTAAAAGGGATGTCTATATCCCATTATCAAACACAGCACAGCTCCTCGGCAAACTGGTCTCTGATCAAGAAGAGAGAAAGAGGATACAGCATATCAAGTTTGGGGACTCACATACCCACCTTGAACTACTGAATGCTATCTTTGGGGTACATACTCAAACCCTGATTTGGGAACGTTCATACGGCCCACGGTGTGAGGGTTACCTCCAGTACACAAGCCCAAGAGCAACGGCCAGATTCCTCGCGACTGGTCAAGAGGCAGTCGATATAACAAAAATGAAGAACATTCTGGGTTCGAAAAACTCGAATGGCGTGTTTCATTTTTTCACGATGGAAATGAAGGCCTTGGAGGAGGGGAAGGCAGAGATGGAAAGAAGCATTAACGCAGCAGGAGAAACTCATCCTGTGATTGATGAGTTAGAGAAGACTGACAGAATACTGACCAAGATCAGACTGTTGATGGGTGCGTTACTGCACAAGGAGGCGTGGAAGAGATGGATTCCTACAAAGGATCACTCTGTCCTTAAATCAACTAACGCACCACCGGTCGCCAATAAAGCAGGTGTTGACCAATATGTGGAGAAATATAATTTTCTCAGATCTGCTTCTGAATTGGTGGCCTTTATCACTCATGCTCAAAAGCTGGTGATATCTGAGAAGACGAAGGCGAAAGAGAATGAGGAGTTCGAGAAGAAGATGGGACTGGAAAGAATGAAAGCAAAAGTGAGTGGTGCAAGGGCACACCCTCCGACATATCTTCCCCCACCAGCTCCTGCCCCACCAGCCCCTACACCCCCGGGCTCAACTACGGTGGTGGTCACAAACACGGAGAAGGACAGACAAAACATCATAAATGCCTTCAAGGGGAAGAAAGGAGGAGTGGCAAGTCTCATGCTATATGCCAAGACGAGCTCAGACAAAGATTCTGATGCTTCGCTTTTGAGCAAGCTCAAAGAGATCCATGTCTGCATGAAGGCTTTTCCTTGTGATGAAACTCAGGAATATGAGGCTCTTGTTACTGTTTTTGACCAATCTCTAGTCTCGGAGGGATTCGATCTAACACAGTACAAGCTTTTGAGAAAGAAGGAGGAGATTAAGAGAAATAATGCAACAGGCCTAGACGCTCAGTGTGAACTGGCGGTGGCCACACTCATTTCATATTTTCAATCCCATGGATACCAGCATCTCTGCACTGGTACTCTCATAGGATTTGAAATCTTTGAGACAGTGGCGATGAGTTTGAGGAGTGCTGTTGGCTTGGCGGCAACCCTTACGGAGGTAGTTTCCTCCTATGGGCCATTCTATGGCCGCAAGCCGATCATTCTTTATTTTCTTCTCGGCGTTACACACAGTGCACCCGAGCAAGCTTACTCAACTCATACAACAATGCTCGACGTTTAGTACAGTGAAGTACAAGAACTTCCTCGAGACACACGTGTTCGAAACTACGGTTCGAAACGTTGCTCCGGCAGCACTGTTTCAAGAAGTGATGAGTGCATGCTCGCACTTGGACTCAGTCACGGAGGCACATATGATACAGGCAGGCGGTGTACCTGTTGGCACACAAGCCACGTACACAAACAGAGTTGCCGGTTGGAAGAGACAGAGAGAGCCAGATCTGAAGACCGCATGCTGGAGGTGGTTCGCGGGCTTGCAGTGTAAGGCACAGATGGAGAACAGAGACTGCTCTTTCAATCATGATAGGCAGAACCCAACAGCAAGTGCAAATTTTCTGAGCAAGACGGAAGGCAAGGAACCGGGCCTTTTCAATATGCTTCAGATTGCCGCTATGAACGAAGGCTGGTATGCCAATCAGTGTGATGATGAGGAGTCAAGAGAGGCAATTATTGCCTATATGAAGAGGATGAAGGAGAAGAAGGATGAAAGGGAGAGACAAAAGAACTCAAAGGCCTCTCAAAGAGGATGAGGAGGAGGAGCAGGAGCGGGAGGATGAGGAGGAGGAGGAGGACGAGGAGGAGGAGCATGGAGAGGAGCCCCGAGGTGGCAGGGATCCCCTCAGAGAGGCAGAGGAGTAGGTCGGGGATATACCCCTTACGGAGGGAGAGCTTTTCGGGCTCCAGCCCCCCCCCCACCCAGAGGAGGAGGAGGCTCATGGGCAAGCTCCAACCCGAATTTCGGTCGAGGTCAGGCCTACAACACTGCCTCGGACATCGATACGTCATCCTACCCGGACACTACTCAAGGTAATCGTTTTGAGGTGGTGGAATGACGGCAGGGGGGAGAAGAGAGGAAGGAGAAGACTGTGAAGTTTAACCCTAAAGTCACAGTGCTTTCTCATGCTGTTGTGCAGACTGGTCCAACGCTTCCTCTATGTGAGAGCAAAGATGTGGGTACACATAGACTGCAGCCCCAAGATAGTCTCATACCCGTTCACACATCACGGTTACCAATGATAACTGATGCAAATAGGAAGGCGAGACTTGCGATGGAGGCGAGGAGGCCAATTGCAGACGTATCGCCTCGGCCAAGCAAACAATTACGAAGAGACTCAATGTCTACGATCGCGGCGGGTGGCGAGAAAAAAGTCCATGTGTGCACTCAAGTGCCACAAGACAATGTCACTAACATAGTAAACGCACCAGTACCGCAGAATAATCAAAATGTTAATGAGGTGAAGCAGGAGGAGAAGAAGGAGGAGATGAAAACCTTAGAGACAAGACTCCAAAATTTGGAACGTAAAGTTCTTGTTCTCGCAGCCAATATACACAGGCCTGATGCTCTGTGTTATACAGAACTTTATTGTGAAACTTTGAAGACAGTATTAAAAGTTGGTAATGATACGATGGCGAATATTAATATTGTTGGCCGGAAGTTTTTTAATCGATACCGGGACTGGGTGGACGGAAATATGAAAAATTCGACGGGCACTCTGAAGGGAGTGGGTAGCCGGACGGTCATCACGGGCATCATCACACTGACCTTTAAATTAAAATCCGCACGAGTATACCGCATGGACCTTTATGTCGTCCCCGGTTACCACGGATCAATATTACTGTCGTATGACCAATTGGCTACGATGGGGGCTGTGATTGATTGCGCCGCACGGCGAGTGATATATGGAGTAAAAAGAGGAGAAGAGAACGATACTGATCCCTTTAACGCTACTGACTCTTATGAGGCTTATGAGCTGAGTCCAGCGACGGATCAAAAAGATTGCCATCCCACATGAGGCACTTGAGGTGTACGTTCACCCCCATGTCGTAAGGCCGGATGAGCTGTCCTGGACAGACAATTGGGAATCCCAAGTGTGCACTGTCACAGTTCCGACATGCCATTGGGACAAAAAGTCTATTGATGACTTAATCGAGAAGCGAAAGGAGGAGATTATATGTGTCGCACAAAGAAACCCGTCGTTGGTGAGATTCGCGGAAGGAGTAGGAGCAGATGTCCATATTACTAACGGATACCGTTTCCATGCGAAAGTAGGAGAAGAAAAAATGGAGGCGTTGTACCAAGGAGAACGGGGCGAATCCCTGATACTCCACCAGAAATTATTAAAAGTTTTATTACTGATTTCTGGGGTGACGAGCCCACGTGGCCGCGTTCACTAACTGAAGTGAAGAAATGTTTACGGACTTTATTTGAAAATAATAAGCCGTATAGTATTATCCTGCCATATAATGAGAAGGCGATATGGGCGCAGGAAATAAGGGACAGGCTTATTGATCATCCTATACCGGTACCCTCTCGCAAGCAACAGCTAGTGGTGGCTTGTCGTATGGGAACTCGTGAGCAGAGCAGTGCATACAAGTGGAAGCTCAGAGACCTGACAAGTTGAAATTGATACCGCAAGCATTCACATGCTTTGATGGTTTCTACACCCGTAAGGCTCCTTTGCAATACGCGAGACTTATTGACATGCTGGTGGAGCTCGGCAAAGATGATGAGCCGGACACGGTCACGTATGAAAAGACGGGCCTAGATGATGTCTCGGAAGAGGACTTAGGCTTGGAGGAGGACAGAGAACCCCTCAAGCAACATAAGAAGATGTCTGATGAAGATTTTCAAGAGGCGGCGCGGAAAATTTTAGAAGAAGGAGTAGGTACGGAGAGGGAGAAGTAGCTTTTAAAAGCCAAATTAGAGGCAAACAAGGAAATTTTTTACCCTCCACATGCAGGGGGTGTCAAACCTGAGGACTTCACTGCGGTTATTTACAAAATACCGGGTGCGGAGCCGTCACCGGCACCACGAAGAGCGAACTTGAGTATACATGAGGCGAAGATAGCGGAGGAGCTAGCAAGACAGCTGCTCAATGAGGACTTTATTGAGAGATCAACATCTCCAATAGTCTCACAGCCGAGAATAGTGCCGAAGCCAGGGGAGAGTGGCGCCTGACAGTTAACTATGCGCGTGTTAACAAGGTGCTGGAGGAGGAGAGAAATCCTCTCCCGACATTAGAAGAAGGAAGGAGAGTACTGCGGAATGCGAAATTCTATTCGGTCATTGACCTTAAGAATGGCTTCTGGCAGATACCACTGGAGGAAAAGTCCAGATGGCTGACGGCGTTTGTGGTGGGTATGGAAATATATCAATGGAAAGTGCTTCCGATGTGCCTCAAGCAAGCCCCAGGACTTTTCCAGAAGGCGATGCAGAAGATGTTGAGCAGTCAGTACGATGATTTGTTTGACAGAGGCTTTATAAGAAGGCGGGGACAGAAGGAGGGAGAATATGCATTTTGTTATATCGATGACATTATCGTATACTCTAACACAATGGAGGAGCATATCGATCATTTGTCCGATATATTCAGGCGCATTGGAGCTTTTGGCCTGAAGTGCAATCTGAAAAAGTGTCAACTTGCCAAGACGAGTTGAATATATCGAGTCTCTCTCGGTCATATCCAAGGAGAAGAGGGAGGAGATTATGAATCGACCGATACCGAAGAACCGCACTGAATTGCACTTATTCCTTGCGATGGCGCAATACTATAGCCAGTTTATACCCGATTGGGGTGCAACACTGGCTAAGTTGGAGAGAATGATAGATTTTGGAGACTTTGAGAAGTGGGACGAAGAGGCTTTGCAAGCGTTTCATGCGCTCAAAGATCTTATTTACAAAGACCCGAAGCACGGAGGACTGGTGTTAACGATGCCCGACTTTACGAAACAATTCGTAGTCGATACAGACGCATCTAAGTTGCGATTGGGGCTGTATTACAACAAGAGGATGAGGAGAAGAAATTACGCCCAATCATGTTTATTAATAGGAAGTTGTGTGCGGCGGAGAGAAACTATTGCACAAGGCAAAGAGAGGCGTTAGCGGTGGTATGGGCCCTCAAGAGGCTCAGAGAGTATTTGTGGGGAGGACCTCAATTTACTGTCAGGACTGATCATCATAACCTGTTATGGTTGATGAATCATGAACAGACGGAACGGCTGGCGCGGTGGCAAGCGTTCTTGTCTTGTTTCGATTTTATAATGGTCCATCTACCGGGGAAGCGAAATGTGGTCGCTGACACCTCTCTAGGCTAGAGTTTAACAAAGAAGTATCGGCGTTGGTGTCCACGGAGGAGATGGAAGACTTGTCCACTGACAAGGTGTATGAGGTCAGCCACATTGAGGCGATGGAGATGGCGAGTGGAGTCCGATATGACCGCACGGGTCTACGGTACAGTCCACAAGGCCCAGATCACGGGATATGTTGTGAGTTACATACCCAGGAGGACGCGGAGTGGTCCTATGAGGTATATGAGAATGCGAATGCGAACATAAGAGAGGAAGAGGAGACGCAGGAAGTTTATGCGGAGCCTCC
The DNA here is from genome assembly GCA_019918135.1 of Paulinella micropora. Classification (NCBI taxonomy): domain Eukaryota; phylum Cercozoa; class Imbricatea; order Euglyphida; family Paulinellidae; genus Paulinella; species Paulinella micropora. Next base: position 15,650 of record WBZZ01003494.1, read on the forward strand.
TCAAGAGCGGAGAAGTGACCTAGACGATGACCCGGAAAGAATCGGGGTACGGCTAGAAAATGGTACTATCCATATAGCCTCGCCTACCGCATGGAGTCAACAACAGGCTCAAGATCCGGAGTTTAAGGAACTCATACAGTTATATCAGAACCCGGATGAGCTAAAGATGACGAAAGCGATCAAAGATCAGATGAAGGAGATGGGATGGAGAGATGGTCTACTGTGGTACAAGGGCCTTCACGGTCGCTATGCGTCACAGCCGGACAAATGGACCCTTTGGGTACCGGAGAGTCTGAGACGATTTATATTTGTCGCAGCCCACAATTGCCCACTTTTGGCGCATCCGGGTCGACAACGAACTCACATGTTCGTAGCGAGACGATTCTGGTGGAAGAAGATGAAGGAGGAGATAGATCAGGCGATGGACGCATGCATCCCGTGCAAGATAAACAAAACACCGCTGAAGGCAAATTTTGGCCTGATCGGCGAATTTCCTCTTCATGCGGGGATGTTTGAGTTTATACACATTGATCATGTAGGACCTTTCCCAGAATCGAAGGAAGGTTACAAATACCTCCTTACGGCTATCGACAGAGCCACCAACTATGTGTGGATCATTCCTGTCAAAGACGTTACCGGCAAGACGACGGCCGAAGCGCTGATCGATATAGGATCATCTCACAGATCCGAGTACCAAGAAAGATATGTTCTGATCGAGGCTCGGACTTTAATAACGAGGTCATCGACAAACTATCTAAGTATTACGGGATGAAATGGCAATATGTTACTGTTTATAACCCGCGAGCAAATGGGAAAATCGAGCGGGTACACAGACCCCTCAAAGCCTCGCTAAAGATGTATTGCACGAAGAAGGAGAATCAAAGAGCATGGGTAGAGGCAGCACCATCATTTGCGTTTGCTATGAACTGTCTACCCTCTACGGCGTTGGGAGGCTCGAAGAGCTCAATCTCGCCATATCAGCTAGTATATGGGCGTGAGCCTGATATCCCGACTTCGCTCCTTCACCCAAAAGACACTTGGGCGGCTGCGGATGAGTTGTTTGGGATGAGACTTAAAGTAAAGATGGAGGCGGAGATGTATCGTAAAAAACTAATTTAATGGAAGTTCAGAGAACATTTCATTTGTCGAGAACATCATCCCAGGACTTGCAAGAGGGTCATACCCGGGAACACCATCGCTCAATACACTAGCGATCCCCGTCTACTGTGTAGTATCATTGTCGATCGACCTTTCGCACTCGTATGTTGCGATCGAATGCCAAGTTATACTACTGAGTCATTTTAATATTCATAATAATAACTGATGATGCATGATCAAATCATGACACGGCGTGAGCAATCAATCAGTTTATTTGAGACACATAAACAAAAAATAGTGTCTTTGTTACTGCCTTCGTCTTCTGGCGCGGATTTCTTTGCCTGGTGGTGGGCCACCAACAAAAGTCAGATCGAACTTTGACTGTTCAAGAATGTCCCAGATCTTGTTAGGGATTCCGCCCAACGATAAGTCAAAAGGATGTCAAGCACTTCCCTTGGCAGTGTCTGAATGGTCCACGCAGTGTAATCCTTGTCTCTGGGAGTAATTGTATCATCCCATGTCTCGAGACTTTTTGCGTCTTTATATACTGGCAGATAATGTCTTGCCTTTGGATCCTCGACCGGGTCCATACTTCTCCAGAACTGGAGTATCGGTTTTATTTTTGCGGCTGATGATATTTTGAGTGTCCGTGTGACACGCGTTTGTCGTGAGACTGCCACGACCCGCATTAAGTATAAGTATGAGAGAGTGTCATCAGCAACATGTTGCAGATAAAACGCGTCTTTCACCCATGCGATGGTTGCTATCGCGTCGCCTTCCTTCCATTGCTCATGGACGATATCGACGTTGCCCGTATTTGGGTCAGTGTCAATCTCCTCATCCTCCTGGTGGACGTCCTTTGATCTCATCGACCTCATCGCCTTCCTCGGTTGGTCGTTGATAAGATCATTTCGCGCTCTCCTTAGTTGCGCCTCTGCGATCTTCTCCTTCTTTCCGCTGTGCTCTCGCGGAGACTTAGACTGAGTCCCCACCGCGCTTATGCGGTCAGTCTTCTCCTTACTGTCAACTTCACTCTCCTCCTTCTCAGCTATCGGTGCCCGATAAGCATCTTCTTGGTCTATGCCAGCCTCCTTGTGGATGGGCGGCACCTCTTTGAAATCATCCTTCGTCCGTTTTAACGCTTCCTCAACGGATTCATCTTCCAGTAAGAAAGGATCATACTTAATCAGCCTTCGTACATTCACAATTTGCACTTTCCCTCTACCCCTGATCTTGTAATTCAGAGGTCCCGTCTGTTCCATGATTTGATAAGGTCCTTTCCAGTGAGTGAACAGCTTACTCCCTTCGGGACGTCGACCTGAGGATGGTACAATAGTACAATATCCCCGACCTGGAATTTGATCTAATCCAAGTGCGCTTGTCACACCCCTTCAGCATCCGTCTTTCGGCGTTCCGCCTCTCTATGTCATCTGACTATTTGCTCCGCATTATATACTGTCGTACCTGTGCACGGTCAATCTCTACTTGTGTCGGTATATCGCAGGGTTGGGTACATACACCCCGACTTCGGATATAGCTATTAGGACTGGCCCCCTAATACCATATTATAGGATATCCGCTTTAGACAAGGGTATGTCATTAAAAAGACAATGTATTTACGATCTTAATGTGGAGAATAATAATAATAATAATAATAATAATAATAATAATAATAATAATAATAATAATAATAATAATAATAATAATAATAATAATAATAATAATAATAATAATAATAATAATAATAATAATAATAATAATAATAATAATAATAATAATAATAATAATAATAATAATAATAATAATAATAATAATAATAATAATAATAATAATAATAATAATAATAATAATAATAATAATAATAATAATAATAATAATAATAATAATAATAATAATAATAATAATAATAATAATAATAATAATAATAATAATAATAATAATAGTGCTTCTCTGTCAATGGCTGATGCAAATCTGCACATGCGCCTCCATCGTCTCACCCGTGAGGGGAGTACGAAGAATTGACGATAGGCTCTAATGACACCCCCGCAAGGGCAGTTCCAACACTTCCAGACGGGCCGGTATGTTCAATGAAAATACTGGTCCAGAAATAGACCGGTATGTTCAATGAAAATACTGGTGGCACCGACGGGAATCGAACTGGCGACAGGGCCCAGATGGTAGAACTTGACCACTGGGCTATCACGGTGTCCATAATAATAATAATAATAATAATAATAATAATAATAATAATAATAATAATAATAATAATAATAATAATAGTGCTTCTCTGTCAATGGCTGATGCAAATCTGCACATGCGCCTCCATCGTCTCACCCGTGAGGGGAGTACGAAGAATTGACGATAGGCTCTAATGACACCCCCGCACGGGCAGTTCCAACACTTCCAGACGGGCCGGTATGTTCAATGAAAATACTGGTGGCACCGACGGGAATCGAACTGGCGACAGGGCCCAGATGGTAGAACTTGACCACTGGGCTATCACGGTGTCCAAATAATAATAATAATAATAATAATAATAATAAAATAATAATAATAATAATAATAATAATAATAATAATAATAATAATAATAATAAAAAAAAAAAAAAAAAAAAATAATAATAATAATAATGATATTGATAAGAAGAAGAAGAAGATCAAGGGGGGAATACGGCACCACGTTGCTTGTATTTTTTTAATGGTAATACATTTGTTCTTGACATACTGCCGAGAAAAAAAGAAGTCGAGGGGAAGGAATTCAAAAAGTTACAAAAACGGCTAGAGAATCCGCTTTGACGTGCCGTATGAGGATATATCTATCGTATTTTAGCGTCTATCCGTGGGTCGATGCACTGTGTGGCATGACTCCATAGCGCATACTAGTTGCAGAAAGAAATCAGAAATTGTATGACGAAAATGCTATTTCCTTCATAAAATCGGGAGGGGGTACTGTAGGCATCACCCCCCGGATAGCCGGTAAAAAGTACCCTTTTCCTGGTGACAGGTGCACCCGCCTGTTTTTCAGTATTATTTGTCCGGAGTGGACCTGATGCCATTTTATTCCTGGTCTGTTGCCGTTTTCCTTTTCGGCTTCACTGAGCTAATACAACGAGACATCATTCTCATCTTTTGAGGACTGTGTTTGGTTGTATCACCGACTTTTTCTTGAGCTATAGCTGGGGCATTACAGTCAGTTTCGCAAAATTGAAGAACATGACGCCCAAATTCTTTTGTCGGAGGGCAGACAAGCGTTTTCGTGCTTCCTTCTTTTCGTCAAGCTTCAACAGGGTCAGCGTTTTCTCCAGTGGGGGCTTGACTCCTTGAACTCAAGCATCGAGGACTAAGCAGGGAAGGACTCGATGTTTTGTCATCGTTTGGAAGAGTGATTCCCATCAGGAGTTTTGATCGCCGCCGCAAAATTCGCCTTCAGGAAATCAAGACATCTCTAAGGTTCTTTCCTTCCTCCCTCCGTTACGCCTGGATGATCATCAACTGTTCTGAAAAATATGCCATATTTTTTGTCTTTTCAAAAATGTTGCCTTGGTTGTAGTTTTTATTTTGTGTAGTTACCAAAAATATCACATATTTTTCTAATCTGAAGTGTTTTCTGAAACCCACAAGTACAATTTCGTTCATTACTTGTACTTTAACTAGTTTAACTCTTGCAAATCCTCGGTGTGCCTAATCACGGAAAAATCGGTTCTCTGCGGATGAGCTGTTTTTGCTAGTACTCTTTCTCGTTTTTTGGCAAAAGATTGCCCAAAGACGAGGTAGAGAACACACCGCTGCCTACGGTCGTTACTGGTTCGTGCTGTTCTGCCCTTTCCTGAGCAAGGTGAGGAAGAAGAGCACCAACTCAAACTCTTGCTGGTCGTCTTCGGACTCCTGTCTGTCAAATTAGACAGACATGTTTCCGAAGAGAACACCTGTGCACTTCAGCATACTTCAAACTGGGTGCGCAGCGCCGAAAGAAGCCAAGTAGCTGTTTCTTTCGGCGGCGCTACGCAATCCCTGGTGAAACTTGTTTTTCATTTGCTCGAGGGTACTGGCATGAAGTTACAAATTTCTTCCGCGGTAAAATTTCATGCCAATGTTCTTCTTCTGACCCCTACGGTCGTTACTGGTTCGTGCTTTTCTGCCCTTTCCAGAGCAGAGTAAGTGCAAAAGAGCGCCAACCCTGGTGAAACTTCTTTTTCATTTAGCGGAGGGTACTGGCATGCAATTACAAATTTCTTCCGCGGTAAAATTGCATTCCAACTCTTCTTCTGACTTTGGAAGCTTCGTTACTTGTTTTTTCCATTCTGCCCTGTCCAGAGGGACCAGGCAGAGTGGAAGAACCACTCAAACTGGTTGCACACTTTTTTTTTTCTTTTTTTCTTTTTTTAATGTCTTTTTTTTTTTTTTTTTTTTTTTTTTTTTGTCATTTTGCAAGTGTGGAGGAGAAACGAGCCGACGACCTGAAGTCTACTTGGTTCGACAACTTCGTGACCAGCTTGAAGTTTCGGAACGTCGGAGCGCCGAACGTTGGAAGTGGCCCCTATAACAACGGCCTCTGGACTGTCTTCGGAATTCAGAAATCTCAGCGCCAGAACCCTCCCAGCATGGTGCTTCGCGCGGGCCAGGTCAATGCTTTTACAGAGGATTTGTTTGACGACGCGGTCGTTGCCTTGACCCAAGCTAACATGAGAGAGCTTCAAACCAACAACGTAGATTTCAAACGATTTTTTGATGATTCTGTCTCCAAGCAGTGCACCAGGATTCCGCTTTGTTTGCCAGCGGACTTGTCAGTCGACACCCGGCCCGGGAATGAACCGGTTGTTTTAGGTTTGAGAATGGAGGACCAGAACATTGCGTCGAACGATGCCCTCATCAAGCTTCTCGAGAAACTTGATTTACAGCATCGTTGTTCGGAAGTTTAGCGTTTCCAGCTTTTTACTGTAGATTCTAACATTTACTAGCGGATTTACAAGGTAGTAATTCTGTGCATGCATCGAAAATATAGCACATTTTTTTAATTGATGTCACAGGCTTTGTACGATCGAAGCAGGGGTTTGTCACACTTAAAGTCCTGGACGTGTATCTTCTTGGGCCATTGGCATGTTCACAAGTTCCTTTGTGTCTTGATTTCGCGTGACTTTAAGCGCCAGGTTTTGGGGCCCCTTTGGCATGAGCTTTTTCCTTCCAAAAAGTTCAGGATCAAACCTAGACTCAAGACGATTTCGGCGATCATTGCCTACGTTCGTCTTGCTTACCCCTACGTTCAAGCAGACCTTCTCGACAATTTCCAGTTCAATCAAGAGCTCACCCCTGCGCAGAGGGCTAACCTCGGAGGTTTGCTGGTTTTGTTTGAGTGGTTCATGCCAGTGGTCAGCTAGCCATGTTTGTGAGGTTTGAAAATATGTTATATTTTTCTTCTTTGTGTTTCAGGCCCAAGATCTCGGCTGCGTGATCAGGGAGAACATGCCTGATCAGATTTTTGCTTACTTGCATCGCGCCCTCCATGTCCTTCTCCACTTCAGAGCTAACGAGTACTCGCACGTTTTGTGCCTGCACCTTCTCACCCTCAACTACTGGAGGCGCCACCAGCATCCGGCGTTGAGGGCTTTTTGTCACGACCCACTGATCTTTTCTGAAGAGCGTTTCGAAGCAAACCTCAGCACTGCAGCGAGGCACTCTCTCACAGACCCCATGCGATTCGACGTCAAGCACGTCGAGCAGACCCTGTTGCTTGTAACTCACAGTCGAGGCAATGTTGCGCCTCCTTCTGAGTCCCAAGGCCAAAAGATCGACCCTCGCGGTGAGGAAGTCCAGATTGCTTACAACTTCCTGTCGGATCTGATCGAGGATATTTTTCATGACCGTGCGAACATGTACCCAGCCGGGGCAGCCCTTGGCTGGGATTGAATTTCGAAAGAAGACATTAAACAAAGACTTGTTGCCTTCGATCTAAAGGTCGAGGCCATGAATGATGTGTTGCCGAAATTTGCCCAAAACGTGGATCGATGTCGTCGACTCACTGTTTCGGACTGGCTTGTGACTGTTCGTGCCGCAATTGAACACGGAATCGTTGACGTTCCAGACGAAAGCGTTGATTTGGCCCGAGCGGAGTCAGGTGTGACAAGTCTCAGTAGTGCATCGTCCTCCATGTCATCTGGGGATCAACAGCCGGATGGAAAGGCACATCCATCCCAGAACCGCATTTTGCCTCGCCCTCGCCGATGACGCCGCCGAGGTGAGGCACCTGCTTCTGACGGCGAGGACACTGACGGCATGGCGCAGAGCAAAGCTGAAGACACTTCCGACAGTTCTGACAGTGATGTGTCCCAATTTTCAGAATCAGCATCTACTGTCGCCTCCGCGTCAGTGCAGCAGTCTTTGAAGCCTCCTGAGCGCAGAGCTGCACGTGGCGCCCGGGCGTCCACATGGTAGTTTCGGTTCTCTGAGGACATTCAGTCGGGGACTTCTTCTTCCTCCCAGCAGAACACAATATAGTGCACGTTGTTTTTAGTTTACATTGACAGCTTTGATGATGGTTGTTCCGGTCTTCGGTTCAGATTTAGGGTTTTGTGCATTCTTTGATTTCATTCATTGGTGCCAACAGATAATCCCTATGAGTTTTTGTAATCATTAAAATTCAAAAATATGACATATTTTTGTTTCATGGAAATTCATGCTTCGGATTTTTGAATTTGTCGCATGGGAAGGGTTCGCTTTCCATGGGCGCGGCACCTCGCCGGTTGGCTTTTACAACTTGACAGGTTTCAAAGCTACCATTCTTCAATCTTGACTCACGAGTTCCTGCATAAACAATCCTTTTGTTCTTTTTGTAGCTTCGTTTCTTCTTTCCAGTCGTTGTTTGTACTTAGGTTTTTTTTCCCAGCACGATCGCGAGTTGAAACTAGTAAAATATAGCATATTTTCGTCTTGTGAACATAGGTCTGTTTTTGCTAATTACAAAAACAATATTTTATCCCTCCGGGGGGTAAATAAAGCCGTATGTTGGCAGGTCCAAGAGACAGACAATCTGAGACAGACAGACAGACGTATAACGTACGACAGACAGACAGACGGACAGACATGTACAATACTACTAGTACTAGTACTTGTCTGAGACAGAGAGACAGAGAGACAGAAAGACTGACTGACAGACAGACAGACAGACAGACAGGCAGACACACAGTGACACACACACATACACACACACACACACACACACACACACTAGACACACACACCGACATGTACAGTGCATAAGTGATTTTTTGATTTATCTAGTTAATTTGTATGGGAAAGAAAATAGCTATAGAAAAGTGTGTGCGAAAGAAAATAACGCAAGGTGTGAACTACAATATATATTTAAAAAACTTTCTAGACTTTGAGGCAGAAGAAACAACCACCCAAAACTAGCAAAAGTTAGAGATAACCTTTTTTGGAGGCAAAAAATAAAAGAATTCGAAATAAAAAGTTCCTGCAGTAATTTTTTCCGAGTCCAAACCCACCGATGAACTTCACAGGCAGTGGCTTTTCAGACCCCTGTGAACTTCACGGGGAGTGGAAACGGACAACCTTTGCCACTTTTTCTACAGCGGATTTCTGTGAAAATAGTCCACTCCAAAACAGACGTGTCAACGAAAAAAAGACCCGCGGAAAGGAACTGAGAACTCAGTCAAAACAGAAGAGACTCACACATAGAGAGGCTTAGTACGTCTTAGTACTCGTCTTTGCAAAGCTTTTCCATCCCAAAGCTTTTCCAGGAAGCTACTCTTGCTTGCTGAGGAACAGGGCACACTAGATGTTATCGCTAAGGGCATTCAAGCACAATAATCTAACTTTCCTTCTCCAACGATCAAAGTGCTACGAATACCAGATCTAATACCATCCCGAGAAGGGCATTTGTCTCTGCATTTTTGTTGTTGATCTACCTTTCCTTCTCCAACGATCAAAGTGCTACGAATACCATCCTCACGAGAAGGCTATTTGTCTCCGTTGGGTGGTTGGGTCAAGAGGTTTGTCATCGTCCACAGTTCAGATTCAGATTTTTAGGGAAGGGCCAAGCTTGGTGTTCTGTTTGTTTTGTCTTTCTTTAAAGGTCGTCCATGATCAAGCAGGATTTATTACTGATTTCCTGTTTACATAATTGAAAATCAACACTTTACTCGCTCCCGCGAACGTTGCTGTAACCCTTGCTGCCTTTCTGACTACAGCCCTAGCTTGAGTGGTGATGGCTTCGGAATCTGGGAGCAGTACTGGGAACCCATATATCCGCAAGGCAACAAGGCGGCCGGCAACGTGCTTTGATGGAGGTATATATCAAATTTCTGCATGATGTCATGTCCCATTGAATAATCACACAAGAAAAGCACACACACACACACAACTACTATAGGTATTACTATAGGACACTTATCTTTTATATAAAATAAGCCTATTTTTAAATAAATTAGTCTTACTATTAATTTCAAAAAAAATGTACATAATTTTATCCAAATTCAATACAACAATCATTAAACCCTAAATAGTCTATATTTGAATTTCTCTCAAACTATAAAAAAAGATAACTTGTCTATCTTTTGCCAAATAAACACTAAGAGACATTAAAACCTGTTTCTTAGTTTTTCTTGGTATCCTGAACTTAGTTATCTTTTTTGAAAAAATTAAAAGTCCTCCCTATTGCGAGTTTGATTAATTTCTATTTAAATAAATAAAAATTACATTTATATATAAATGGGTAGAAAACCTACATATACTGCGGAGGAGGCAAGGGCAAAACATGCTGAACGCATGAGAGAATATCAGAGAAGAAATAAAGAGAAAGCATTTATGAGAGCAAAAGAATATCATCAAAAAAACAAGGCAGACATACTTAGAAAATCAAAAGAGAAAAGAGAAAAAATCAAGGCAGACCTTATTAGGCTCCAGAATATTGTTGGCCAAATTGAGACCCGAAAAAAAATGAATTTCATATTGAGATAATATAATATTTATATATATATATATATATTATATACATAAAAAATATTTTTTGGAAAAATTATATTCCAATTAATATATGGCGAACACCATCAACTATGGCGGGCCCACATGGAACCTAGACAAACTCACAGAGGCGAATATAACATTCCAAATAAGGCAAAACAAGTTGTATGCGAAAAAGCCAAATGGTAGTGGGTTTTACGACATAACAACTAGGAGGGGAGCACTATCTGACCCTGAAAGGTTTTATTCAGAACCTGAGCGAAAACAAAGGGAACGAAAATATGTAGAGCCACAAGTAATAGATTTCAATGGCTATACTGATAAGGAAGGATACTGAACACAAGCTACCTGTGGGTCAATCTGTATATACTATAAAATTAAGTAAATCAATGTCTCAAAAAGTGAAAAAGTTTCCATTAGAGGGTATCATAGGCATGATTGGATCTATAATTGAAGACTTTAAAACACTTTACAAAGACAATGACTGAATACAAATACGTATTTTAGTGCTATTCCTTCAACTTGGAATGTACAAAACCAAAAATTGTTAAAAGTAAAAGATTTCAATTTAGAAGATATTATGCTGACTAGATTAGAATCTATACTGCAATCAAACGATGATAACTATATGGGCGAAGAAGGAGCAACAATGGAACTTATTGATTTCAATTTTGTGGGTGTAAGGATGTCAGAAGGAGGAGCAAGATTGAAAGAAATAACAGAAACAGACATATATAAAAAGAAAGGTGTGATACGAATAAACAATGATGACAACATATGTTTGGCAAGGGCAATCGTTGTAGCGAAAGCAAAGATTGAAGAACACAAGAAATACGAACAAATCAGAAAAGGACGCAGAGTTCAAGACGATCTGGCAAACAAACTGCATGAGGAGGCTGGTGTCATGAAAGATTTGTGTGGGCTTTCTGAAATTAGTGAGTTTGCTAGACGCATAGACTACAACATTGTTATTGTTTAATATCCAAACAAAATTGTTTATAAGACTGAGATGAAGGACAAAAAGAATATATGCATACTAAAAACAATGAACCATTACGACACCATAACAAGTATGAAAGCATTCTTATCAAAACAAAACTTCTGCGAGAAGTGTATGAAGGGATACGAACATAATCACGCATGTGAATTCAAATGTAATATATGCCTAACCGAGGGGTGTAAAGGATATGAAAATATTTCAACAAAAGATTGCTGGTGAAGGCTTTTCGTTCAAGACTGAATACCCTATCTCTTGGAAAACCAATCTTGCAGCAGGCACTCAGTCATTTGTTTTGAAGATGAACCGCTCGCAGGGTGAGAGAATTCGCCGAATTTACAGGAGTGGCTTTAATAATACCGAAAGTTCGAATACCGCATTTGATTGCGATAACCGAGCTCAAGCTAAGATTACTTCTTATTACACTACTTTGGATAGTAATAGAATTCAGCAGTTTGATATCACTTGCTCCCGCGATGAAGACTGTATGCTTTTGAAGGAAAAAATTAAGGGCTCTGCCGTTTTGAACTCTAATGTGTATAAATATAACTGGTTCCACGTTGATTTCTGGGATCACAACCGCCCACTTTATGACAAGAGAGAAGAAGAGGGATATGAAGTGTCGGGTCTGTCTTTGGACACCGAACGGCGGTATGAATGGAGTGCGACTGGGGCAGCACAATTGAATTATTATACTTACGCTATTCTTCAGAGGACTATTGTTGTTAAGGGAATTGAAATTTTGATGAGTTAAAGATATTTTATTCATATACTTCGTATCTTCATAAAACATCGAATGCAGTTAAAGTAAAGAATTAATGGATTAAATATTTTTTTCAAAATAAAAAACGATGTTTTAGAATAAGAGAGAGTGCGACAGCACGAATCGCAATTCTAAAATATCAATGAAAACTCACCAAAGAAACTTAATCGCTGAAAATCTGGACGTAGAATTTATAAATGTCAAAGTTGGATATGATGGTGATATTGAAACAAATCATTCAAAAACCGCTTTTGGTGAAGCAGTAGTAGGTCAATTAACACCAGTTTTACAGGAAATCTTTCCATATACAATTAATACTAGAATATGGGCAAAAACAGAAACAAAATCATCCGTGTCATTTTTGAATAATAGGCTGAATTACAAACTCAAGCGAATGCAACGGCGGATGCTAGATTGGTAAGTAAAAGGAGAATAAAATATAGAACTGGAACAGGTGTCCTCGCCCGCTTTACTGCTATATGGACAACGGATGATACAAAAGATTACTATTCATACATTGGAATAGGAAACGGGCTTGTTGATGGATTTTATTTTTACAAAGATAGAGCAGGTATGAATATTGCACATTGTAAAAGAGGTGTCGGAGATTATATTGAACAAGAAGACTGGGACGACCCATGCGATAGAACTTCGGCTATGCCCGAAGTAGTTTGGAGCACGAAATGTATTTCAAATTCAATTTCAGTATCTTGGGTTTGGTGCTATTAAGTTTTATATTGAAAATCCCATAACAGGATTATTTCAATTAGTTCATATGATTGACTATGCGAATGCTAATACTGGTGTAAGTCTGCGAAATACTACATTACCCTTTACAGCAGTAATGAAAAATGATGCATTGACTTGAATACAAACTCTTAAAACAGCAAGTGCCAGTTTATTCATTGAGGGACCAAATACTGTTAATACAAGCATAACAAATTCAATTCAGGGTAGTGAAGTTGCACACACTACAGAAAGACCGATATTGAGTATAAAAAATAAGGCAAAATATGATAGTGGTGGTGCTGACTTAGACTATTATTCATTAGTATATCCATTATTGATAAGTATTAGTAATGAAGACGGAAAAACAAATATAGTAAGAATGGTGTTGAATGGAACATTAACTGGAGCAGTGTATGCGGATGTAGATACGAAATATTCAATAGTTGATACCGACACAACAGTGACTGCTATCGCCAACGGAACGACGATTTTTAATTTACGTTAATGCTAATTCAACGCAACAAATCAATATAAGAATTTATGATATTTATCTGTCTCCAAGTGATGTATTAACTTTTACACAGAAATCAGTTTCCACTACTGATAATGGTGGAAATGTGAATGTTATTTCTAATTTTATAGAAGACCAATAAATATTTGTTTCAGACTACGTCTTCAACAAACATCGTGAAAGGTAAAGTGAAAAAAAATGGAAGAAAAAAAACGATGATTTATGAAACCAGGTAGCGGGTGAATAAAATATCACAGATATTTTTTGGCTTCGTCTTTATAATTAAAATAAGGCTGTTGAATTAAATATTCAAGGTAAGGCTTATCAATCTTAGCGACTTCTTCAAGTTTCATTTTTTGTATTTTCCATATTGTAAAATAAGATGCGTCCTTTTTTTTTCTTTTTCCATATTGTAAAATAATATGCTGTCCGAAGGACGCATCTTCAACTACGTTGGAGTCTTCTTCCTTTGCTATCTCTTCACCAACATTAGACTTGATTTCGGTAATTCCTGTCTCTTTTAAATCAGTCTCCTTAAAAGGTGTGCTTGGTTCTTGCTGACCGAAGGTAGCATCTTCAACTATGTTGGAGTCTTCAACTACGTTGGAGTTGTCCGTTATTGTCTCCAATGGAATAACTACTTTCACGTTATCATCACGGGGCTTGTATTGCTCACAGAAAGATACAATATCTGGTTTAGTCCATTTAATAGTGGGTTTCTTAATTTCGCTGTCAACGTTCCATTTTTCAATTTCATTTAAGTAGTCCTGTTTTGTTGACAGGTCTGTCATTGATATATAAAGTAAATATTAATTTTTATTAAATATATTTTTTACTTCACTTTTAATTTCTGTAAAATTCTCAAACCAAGGTTGCTTTTGAACCCATTCAAGGTATGGCTTATCCATTAAAGCGATGTCTGAAACCTTCTTCCCGCGATATTTACCAAACGGAAAAATATCCTTTGGCTTTCCTTCCTTTCTCTTTTCAATCGCCTTAATTTTTTCATCAATTATCTGTTGCACATCTCGTACTGAAAAGAATTCCATATTCTTCTCAATTGAAAGTTGTTCAAATTTTTCACAAAGTCTAGTAAGGGTGGTCATTGGTCTATATAGACTGGTAAAAAATTTTATGGAAAAAATTAATTAATCAAACTCGCAATAGGGAGGACTTTTAATTTTTTTCAAAAAGGATAACTAAGTTCAGGACACCAAGAAAAACTAAGAAACAGGTTTTAATATCTCTTAGTGTTTATTTGGCAAAAGATAGATGAGTTATCTTTTTTATAGTTTGAGAGAAATTCAAATATAGACTATTTAAGGTTTAATGATTGTTATATTGAATTTGGATAAAATTGTGTATATTTTTATTGAAATTAATAGTAAGATTAATTTATATAAAAATAGGCTTATTTTATATAAAAGATAAGTGTCCTATAGTAATACCTATAGTAGTCACACACACACACAAACTTATGAGCTTGTACTGTTGTTCCTTGGAACAAGATTCTTTTGAATTAGGCTCTTCTTTTTCCTATCGTCTCTTTCTCATTAAACCTTGCTTACTGTATAAAAAAAACCCCCCCCAGAATTCTGTTGAATTAGGCTCTTCTTTTTTCTATCGTCTCTTTCTCATTAAACCTTGCTTACTGTAAAAATAAATAAATAAATAAATAAATAAATAAATAAATAAATAATAAATAAAAAATAAAAAATAAATAAATAAATAAGTAAATAAAATAAATTATATATATATATATTTTAAACCCAAATTGCTGAGATATTAAGTGAAGGACACATTTAATATTTCATTCTAATTTGGATCCCCTTCTATCTCTCTCTGACCATGTATTCTTACCCTTACCATACATATGTTCTACTTTTATTTTATTTTATTATCATTATCATTATTATTATTATTATTATTATTATTATTATTATTTGGACACCGTGATAGCCCAGTGGTCAAGTTCTACCATCTGGCCCTGTCGCCAGTTCGATTCCCGTCGGTGCCACCAGTATTTTCATTGAACATACGGTCTATTTTGGACCAGTATTTTCATGGAACATACCCCGTCTGGAAGTGTTGGAACTGCCCTTGCGGGGGTGTCATTAGAGCTTATCGTAATTCTTCGTACTCCCCTCACGGGTGGACATGGAGGCGCATGTGCAGAAATGCATCAGCATTGACAGAGCACTATTATTATTATTATTATTATTATTATTATTATTATTATTATTATTATTATTATTATTATTATTATTATTAGGGAGTACATAGGCCATCGGTCCTTTCCATGGGCTGATTGGTATAAAGCTCCTAGAGTAATGTTCTATGCCGTCACTTCCTTTATTCCACCGATTGGTGTGGAGACTTTCCTTATGGAATGGAGGACTGGATGCACATGGCCTTTTGGCTCAGCAATTGGCAGGAGATACATTATTATTATTATTATTATTATTATTATTATTATTATTATTATTATTATTACGATGGAGGCGCATGTGCAGAAATGCATCAGCCATTGACAGAGAAGCACTATTATTATTATTATTATTATTATTATTTTATTATTAATTATTATTATTATTATTATTATTATTATTATTATTATTATTGGCCCTGTCGCCAGTTCGATTCCCGTCGGTGCCACCAGTATTTTCATTGAACATACCGGTCCGTCTGGAAAGTGTTGAACTGCCCTTGCGGGGGTGTCATTAGAGCCTATCGTCAATTCTTCGTACTCCCCTCACGGGTGAAACGATGGAGGCGCATGTGCAGAAATGCATCAGCCATTGACAGAGAAACACTATTATTATTATTATTATTATTATTATTATTATTATTATTGTTATTATTATTATTATTATTATTATTATTATTATTATTATTATTATATTATTATCATTGTCAAGTTCTACCATCTGGGCCCTGTCGCCAGTTCGATTCCCGTCGGTGCCACCAGTATTTTCATTGAACATACCGGTCCGTGTGGACCAGTATTTTCATTGAACATACCGGTCCGTCTGGAAGTGTTGGAACTGCCCTTGCGGGGGTGTCATTAGAGCCTATCGTCAATTCTTCGTACTCCCCTCACGGGTGAGACGATGGAGGCGCATGTGCAGA